>JAXDDX010000391.1:0-89444 GCA_034670405.1 Hoplostethus atlanticus | reverse complement strand
TCATTTACTAAGCAGGTTCAATAATCGTCTTTTTCTAACATATGAAACACGTCACATGCTGGGTACTGCAGCGCTGTTCTTTCCTGGAGATGAAATTCACAGATTATCATACTTCCTTTTAAGTTTTATTCAGTGTCTTGTGATTTCTTCCGTCTTACGGTTCTACTCAACTAGTTTTCAGCAGAGCAACTATTGACTTAACACTTGAACTGTCACACGACTGCCGTGTACTTTTCCCGATCTCAAAACTAATCATCATTAATTTGTAACTCATTTTGGGCAAAGTTTATCATGTTAGTATCTGTGAATTATTCTTCGTCTTAACGGTTCTATCATGAGTTGTCCGGCAGTCACCAATTGTTTTGTGTCTTAAACTCAACTAAAACCAACTAGAGATTCCCTCCAAACTATCTGTTTTACACTTGAGAACCACGGGGTAAGTATCCGGTGTAGGGAGCAGCAAGGACGTATGTGCGTGATGGTAATTTTACATGATGTGGCACTAATAAGCTTTTGTCTATTCAAATTACATCGAGATTCTTCAGTAGTGCTTGTTTTTGAGAACCAGGAATTCTACAATCTCAGAAACCTAGGTGTCATTATTAAAGTAAATGGGACATTTTTTCTATATTAAATGTCATTTTGCTTTTCAGTGCTGATTGGTTTTTGAAGACAATATTACATCAAACCTCTATAAAGTATATTACATTTTCTTTCTAATAAATGTCTATTGCTAAAACTCCTAGAACCCAAAGTGATTATTAGGGTTTTACATTTGTTTCGAATAAACAGTGAGGTGAACTGGTAGACAGACAGGATAGGCTCACATGGCTGAAACAACAAAGACAAACAGTGCCACCTACAGAAACTCAAACTCTATCAACAGAAAACCCAAGGAGAAAGACGTCACAGTACTAGACACACTGTTTGATTGACAGGTGATCTCTGGGAGGAGCAGTGAGGAACACCACAGTGAGATTGAGAGACAAAGATGGACGCTGTTGTGTGTGACTATTATGAATATTATGCTATTTTTTTATCCATTACATGGTTTATTTTGTAAACACTTGCTAAATAATGCTAAAAAGGTCTTTGTCGCCTCTTTATAGAGGAACAAGCAATACAATCTCAATAAATTAAATTAAATTGTTCTCTCAAAAGTCACCAAACCTTTGCATTTAAGGAGTACAACTTGCTATCTGTTGAAGTTTGACTAATTGTTGCCGAATAAAAGTTTTTTTTCCAGGTTATTGTCCAGGTCCGGGTGAGGGGAAATTTAATGACAGACAGAATTTAGTCCGCCTGAGTAATTTGTTGTGCTGATGAATAAATCCATCCAATACTTTTATTTGTTCCCCTTTTGTTATTTGGACTGACAGAGTTCCTCATTCAGTGAGAGAAGGGAAACGTTGCTCTGGCTTGGACAGTGTGTGACGCAGTGGGAAATTACACTGAATATTCCATTCAAATATTTCAGCCAAATCGCAGCACGTTGACCTGCAATAACAACATGGAGAAACGCTGAGATTCACCTCCAGAAGCATCCCTCTGTACGTTTAATAATGAGAGTGGAAACACAGTAATATTGTAGACGTGGAAGAGATCGACACTTCAGTTCACTCCTCTCATTGCTAGGATGATTGGGTTATCAAATAAGGAACGCTGACAACGTTCACTCACTTAACATAACACTGCAGTTTCATGCTGACAGCTTCACCAGTGGTTAACCAGAGACAAAAAAGCAAGTGAAAATGTGCAGACGTAGAAGTATGTAGTTCTGTTTTGTGATTCTTGTCACATCTGGCCACTCCTTCAGTGCATAACAAACTCCTCTTCCACTAGTCCTGTCAATCCACTAGTCTTGTCACCAGTTTCTACACCAGATCTGAGTCCAGGTAAGAGCAAATAACTAAACAAAATGAAGAATGTGGCTTTTTTGTTTGTGTTTTATGTGCTAAATGTCAAAGATGGCACACATTTTTGTGTTCAGTGTGTTCCTCCAAAAAAAATTGTATGTCAGTACTCTACAACACTCGTCTGCAAGATTAAACAAGCTGTGTGTGGGGGAGGGGGTTGTGTGCTGTCATTTATTGTTTCATAATGTGGCGTTGTGAAGCCTGTTAAGACTAACCGTGACTACAGGCTATAAAAATGAACGTAAACTTGACTTAAAGATGCAAAGATCCAGGAAAGTTGCTTGTCTGGTTTTCCAGATAGTGTCTTTGTTAGATTTTGTCACAAGCAGGACGTATGCTTGCCTGAAATCCAAAGTCTCATGTTGTTGTTGAACCAGTCTGACCTGCTTGTTTCATAACTGATGAATGATTGTAAAACCTAAGAGTGAAAGTGAGTAGACAGCAGAAGAGACTCTATTCAGCAACAAGTCCCACTTCCTAAGACTTTGGGGTTTTAGGTGATTGTATTAGTCAGATTTCTGCAGTTAGATAACATTCAGGGCACCAAAATAAAACAAAATGTTTTTATGGAAACATTCCTGGGACTGCTCTCCATTCAATTCTCTTATTGTTTGTGGCTCAATATATTTGGCATGATAAGTAGAAACATGTGTCTGCTCTAACTCAACGCCTTGCACAATTCTTGTTTGTGCTTTCTCTCTTCCTCTTTCATAGTTTCATAGTTCCCTAAAACAAGATCCCTCTAGTCTGATCCAAGCCAAAGGAACGGAGAAGCATCTGCTTTCTTTGGTGCAACAAAAATAGAAGATTTCTTTGTTCAATCCCAGTGAGAGTCAGCAAATGAAAATAATGTGAGGGACCGATCCTGAACAGTAAATAGAGGTACAGGATGAACACCGTTAGACGTAGCACCAAGGTTACAGTCTAATCCACCCGGTGACAGACTTTGACCTTTCAGTAAATATCCAGAAAGCCTGTGGTAAAACAAACAGCTGCTCTTTTTCTCTCGTTCCCAACTATCAAGGTAAGAAATGATCATTTTCCAGCAGGATAAAGTAGACAAGACGACTGAAACTCTAAATGTGCAGTGGATGACCTCTGTGTTATTTGTGACTTTGTGGTTGTCTGTGTTGCTGCAGCGGCCATTCTGTGTCTTGTGCAAGTGTGAAAATAGCAGTTTAAGTTGGTGCACTGTGTGGTAACAGCTGAGAACGCTGCTCAGCTGTGTAAGTGGATGAAAACCTGATTGTGTGCAGCTTTAATAGATAGAATTATCTTTAGTTTAGGTTAGGTGTCTTTGGTCCTTCCGCTCTGTTCTGTGTCCTAGCCATGTTTATTATTCTCATATCCAAATGGATGCAGGATTTCTTCAGTAGGTCTATTTATTAGGAGAGTGTCTGCAGCGTAGTGTTGCCAACAACATACTCGTACTCGACATAGTTCGATCGATCTGGATTTTTGAAGGCTAATACCAAACCAATATTTTAAGACTGGGGTCACCGGTAGCCGATACTTTATATCTTTATAATCTTTAAATTTGACGGTTTTCATGCCAAAGAATTCCAAGTATTTGTTTCCCCAGAATGTCAGGGTGGAAAAGCCTCTGAAACAGCATTCAGACCATCATGGACACTAAAACTCTGCACTGAAACCAGACTAATGAAATCCTTTAAGGGTTAGCAGCTCTTTAAGACAGGGGACCCCCTACACTACACCATTCAATGGTAGGGAAAGTCTGGGATGTAAGATTTAATTCCAGATTGGTTTTAAGTAGCTGCGGTCAGGAAGGAACCTCCATGGTATCAACAGCAGACCACATGACCGCTCAATATCTGATATGTAATGAGTTTGAACTAGTTCTAAGTAACTTTACTTGTCTAAACCTCTTTGCTGTAGTTCAACTCGGACAACTTCATCAACACTGTACATATTTTTTGATCACTTTTCTTTTTGATTGCGTAGAAACAGGACCTGTTGGCCTCTGTGTTGCTTGTTGCTGTAAGTGCTCTAACTCTTTCCTGGTCAATGTCAGTTAGGACACGCCTGTCAGTGTTTCCTCTAATGGCCACTAGATGACGCCATTGTTCAGCTCACTGAGCTGCCCTTGACTGCAGCCTGTCGCTAAAAGCCCCGACTAAACGATGGTCCCTCCCTAAAACCTCAGAGTTTTCGACACATGGTGGCGGTATAGTAAAGGTTTTGGGCCCATTTTCAATATATTTATAGAAAATCTTAAACTTATTCCACATTTAGCATTTTAGACTGTTCCGGATTCTCTGGTTCAGAACTAATAATATTACTATAGAATTAAGCTCACTTACATAGGCTACTGAAGCTTGAACATCCGGTCCAAATGTATATCATAGTTGCAATGTCCGCTTATTGTAAGCGGTTTGTTTTAACAGAAAGTCGCTTTAAAATATTGCCAGTCGCGAGGGCTTGTTTCAAAATGCCCTTGTTTTTTTTTTACCTTGTCTATAACGTCCTCGTTTTGGGGAGGACATCCCGCCCAATTCACAGAAACATGTGAGACTATCTCACCTACTGCTCAGATGAAATACAAGTTGTCAACTCCCCACTTGCCGTCTGGTCTTGTTTTTCCCACAGACAGTGCTTGATGGAGAACCGCCCTGCTCCACCTGCCTCTCGCGCTGCTGTTTTCTGTCTCTCTCTCTCTCTCTCTCTCTCTCTCTCTCTCTCTCTCTCTCTCAAAGATAGTACACACCCTGGAGAGATTTAAAAAAAAGGAAGCTGGGAGTGGCGGCAGAGCTCCAGCTAAATATGATGTGGGGGATTTGGCATTTCCTGTTAATGCTTTTTTCTCCCTATAATCCATCCGTGGCGAGTGGATGCCCTTTTTGTGATGTGAGAGACGATTTTCACTGTTTCAGTAAGAGGCAAAGTCCTCTGTTTGTATCGTTAACTGCACTTCTGAGTGCACTTGGGGCTTTACAGAGTCCACATTTTATTTTTGGCTTCCCTTACAACAAGAGAAACGAGAAAAAAGGGGGACTTGTTAACTTTGATTGGACAGGCTAAATGGCAGTGTTTCTAAGCTGGAAATAGAAGGTGGATGCAGGGGTGACATACAATGTTGTGGAGATGTTTACTAGTTAGAGCAAAGATATCATTAGACTTTGAATATAATGGGAGGATGCAAGGTTTTTATGATAAATGGTGCTGCAGGCATGCAGTGTGTAATATGAGTGGAGGGGGATTAGTATTTTTGAAGAGTTGAAGAGTTTTTATGTATATGTAACAAGATAAAACCAACTGGTGACTTTGTTGCTAATAAAGTTAAAACTCTCTCTCTTTCTCTCCTACTGTATTGATTAGAGATGGGCTAGAAATAAAGGCAGTGGAAGAAAGTCTTAACATTTATCACAAAGCTTAATCTGCTAATGTTAACTGGGTGAAGGTGAGGCACTACAGTGTGGGCAGTGGATATGGGCTATGTGTGTGTGGCAGGAGCCTGTCTTCCACTGTTTCCACTGGACTCTACATGCACTGCCACTTTGGAACAGCGTCTCATGAGGCAAGGCATCACCAAACTGGCCCCCGTGAACTGGTACCAAAACCCCCATGAACTGGCACAGCAGACTGGGGTCACTTCCCTGAGACTGTTGGAGGAGTTCACCAGGGAAGTGTTGGGGACTTTGCTGCACTCCATCAAAGACTGGTTTATGTTGCAACAGGGAGAGCGGGTCCCTGAGTTCCCTGTTGTGCAGGTGTCTGTGGAGGTTGGCAAGGAGACTGGCAGACTACTGTCAGTTAGCACTTTGAGCCTGGGGCAGTTTGGGCAGGCAGGCAGTAGAACACTCAGGGCCTTACAAGACACCAGAGGACACCAGTGGCAGAGAACTACCTAAGAGGTCAGGGGATTTGCAGTGGAGGAAAGTTCAGTGTTCATTGGCTGCTGTGGGGGGGTTCTTGCTGCTGTGTATAGATTGTGTTTTGTTTACGGTTGTGATGTTGTGCTTATAGTGGCAAATGTAATGATAATTCCAACGCCACTTAGGTTGATGAGTAGTAGAGACTTTCTATGTACTTCACTTCAACCTGCAGTTCTTAGATATGCTTTCCTTGGGCAAGAGCTTGACTCATGAATCCAGGGAAGCAGACTTGATAACGATGCCGGGCGCTTTATTAGCACAATGAATCTCAAACCTCAAATACGAGTTTCCAAACAAAGATTTGTCAAAGTAAATCCACACTGTTTCAGCTGTAACTCAATATAACTGTATGAAGTGCACAATGTAGTGTAACTTAACCAAGATAAACGGTTGAAAGCTTTTTTGCTCCACTCTACATCCTACATGTAGCATCCTTCTTGACTAGATCTTTCACAACACTGACGTCTTAACAGTACTGCACATGCGCAGTTCTCATAGAAAATCAATTAAATATGAATAGGCCAATATTTTACCTTAGAGAATGAAATGTTATTACTATTGCATGAAGTGATCAATAAACATTTTCAACATTAATTTTGAACCTGTTCCCATAATATTACTAGTAACTAATCCACAAAAATGAAGTAAACATTCTTTGTTTGAATTTGGCTCTTACAGTGCTCTTTGGTGATGTGTGTTTGTGTGTGTGTGTGTGTGTGTGTGTGTGTGTGTGTGTTGTGTGTTAAGGGTATGACAGAGACTATAACAATTTGGAATGTGACTCTGTATATTTACCTCTTTTTCTGAACAAACACACCTCTTCACCATCAGTAGTCGCCTGAGCTAAAGCTTTTGTTACCAGCTGACCTCCTGGGCGCTGCTTTATAGACATGATGGCAGCTATGTTGACACACACACAGCCTTGGCTGCATAAATATGGTCTGATCTGCATTTAAATCCTGAAGATAGATCAACAGATTGAACAATGAACACATAAAAATGGATTTTGACATGTTGTATCGATCAAACGTTAAGAGCTTGGATTGGAAAAAGTATGTGGAGATTTAATAAGTGGTGGAACCTCCTTTAGCAGCAATAACCTCCTGACTTCCTGTTGAAGATCAGACTATATTTTAGGAGCCTTTTATGCAGGAATGCAGGTAATTCAAAAGGGTTCACAAACTTGTTTTCTTACAACTGTTTCTGTAGAGGAGGAGCAGTAGGCGGAGGGCCTTGAGTTTCTAGATGGTGCTGTAATAAAAGTTTCTGATGTTTGTGTGATGTTTATCTGGTGATTATACTGTAAGGACAGTTCATCCATGCTCCTAATGATCTTATAATCTGTTTGTAATGTATCAAAATCCACTTCAAGTATCACATTCCTAAATATATATTCCTAAATAGGTTTTGCAATATACTACAGAAAGGTGAAGTCGTTGATATTTTGAACTATATTGGTTTATCTGGCTTACCAAGTCTTGGATTGCGACATATCATTGTCTAGGACTCGTGTAAATGTTATCTAAGAACACAAACAAGTATCTTCCAAAACCAGGAACTATGATTTGTGAATGACATCCCAGAGTGAGGCTTACTCATATCCTTTTACTAATACGTCATATGTTATGGATGTTTTTCACCCGGCTAGTTGAGCAACAGCGGGATAGCTAACGTCATGTCCTGCAGTCAGTCTAAAATGACCCCTGAAGAGCAGCAATGCTACAGTCCAAGTTGGAGTGACTTTGTTTGTTTTACCTTCAGTGAAAACCCCAACAAGGACTAGCGGTAGCTTGGCAGCATGGAGGTCTCCCATTTCAGTTGAATGTTAAATGAGAGAATCTCTTGCAACATTTTGTTGGCTGTTATCGAGGCCTTTAACTTTACATTATAAGCAAAAAGTTATGAGTTGCTGCAAGGCCTGTCTATTCATTGCCAATGGAGCAGAGATTGAGATGACAGCACACAGAAGAATATCAGCTATCTGATTTTTGTAGCTTTAAATAGAGACTTCTTCATGTTAACAACATATTTTGTCCAAAATCAAAGGTGGACAATCACAGAACATGTCTGTTCTGGTGGTTGCATTTTTGTGAGGCGAGGCAGAACAAAATGATACATCTGGCATACATCTGTATTTATTCTTAAGTATTTGTTAGCAACCTTGCTTTAATCAGCATATAAATATTTGATGACACACAAATCAAGTTAGATCAAATAAATACTGTCTACTTAACATTTGTAGTTTAGATCTTTGGAAACTACCAATCACTTTCTCACACAGGCACGGACGTTACACAGCAGCAATTTATTATGGGGCATCTCCGTATGTCTGGTAACATCAGGCGTGTAGTGTACGATGTAGTGTACATCCGGCCACTTTTCACATGCACAAAATCAACATACTATACAGTTGACAGACACTATACACTCTGTTCTGCATAAGTGGCACTATTGCAAAACAAGTACTTTGATTAGGTCACACCTGTGTGTGTGTGTGTGTGTGTGTGATGGAAAGTTTGAAAGGGAGCTGGAAAGTTAAACACGCCCCAACAATTAGAGGTTTACAAAGGGAAGCTCTTCTGCAGGAGAGCTAACACTGTGGTGAATGCCATTAGAGGCTGTCACTGTTAACCTGTGGTCATGTGACAGGGAGATCAGTAGAGACCAACCTAACTTCCCCCTTCTTGGGTTTGCAGCATGGAGTAGGAGAGGCATCGTGACTATAAATGTCTGCCAGTGCTGCACTCTGGTAAAGAACTGTCTGCCCTTTGAACAAGTCCAAAATAAATGGGGACTCTAGATGGTACTTTCAAATCAGAACATCAGTGATTCCACAGTCAAAGTCACTTAGATCACATTTCATTCAGATTTTTGGTCTGAACACCAACTGAACCTCTTGACCATATAGATACTTTATTGATCCCAATGCTTCATCCATTGAGTTGCTGCCACATGACTGGCTGATTAGATATTTTCATTAAAGAGGAGGTGTACAGGTGTACCTAATAAAGTGAGTATATATATATAGTTTATTTGTAGATGATAGGGTTAACACTGGCAGTCTGTTTGTCTGTGGATGCAGTAAAAATGTTTGTTTTGTTATTTACTCCTGAACACAATTACTCATACTCCTTTTTTAACTTTTTTCTCTGCATGTACTTGTTTTCTTTCTGCATCTCTTTTCTGAATGTGCCATGTTTGGTAGATTCATGCATGTCCTTCTTTCTCTCTTATGTGGACTGTATTTTGGGGACAAAGTAGTTTTTGTGGACTACAAGTGAGTGTACGTTAATTAATTCTTTATTCCATAAAGCATTTAAAGCCTCATTTTTAATGTGTGCCACTGGCTTGTTGGTGACTAATCAGTCCTGCATCCAGCCGACGCCTACGACCCCCGTGTTTCCAAGATCCTTGGATGCATCTTGTTGATCGCGTCACCAATACTCCACAGGGTTTATACACAAGGAGGGAGGAAAAACGTGGTACATCACGTGGTACAATGGATTTGATGACCACGCCCACAGGTCTCATATGAGCCCGCAGCGCTCCAAAAACTGTCAGTCCTTGTCTGAGTCTGTTGCTGTTCGTCTCTTCTCTCTACGGTTTGACGCAGCCGCTGTGTTAATAACGATGGATATCCGGTGGTTGGTGACAGTTACCATGTGTGAGTAGTTAACACTTGTTGCAGTTTTATTTTACTACCCTCTTCACTACCAAGAGAGTCAAAGTCTAGCGCTTCAAACAGCAGAACAGTTCCAGTGTTCAGGTTATTTGTTAGACAAGTTGTTAGACTACTCTAGGTAGGTTTAGGTAGCAGAGCAGATGACTAGCAGAGCTGGACTGGGCTCTCTGTCTGGTTGAAGCTGTATGTATGAATCTGTGGTTCTGACCGTGATGCTCTGTTTGACTAGGTGCGTGCGGTCGGTCAATAGGCGCGAGCACCGTACCACATTTTTATTTGAATTACCTCCAGTGTTAAAATACACACATAATTAATAAAGTTGTTATCACAGAGCTTTTTAACGGGCACTGTTTGTCTAGTAGTTTGTCTGTCGTATGCTGGTGCCGGATTGTATTTAATTGACTGCGTTGACTGTAGTGCGGCTCGAGCCTCCAGCCTTCAGAGAGCCTCATCCTGACCTTCACAGTAGCTAAAGGGGAAATGAGTCAACAGAGAAATCAAAGACTCAGCCATGTCACCCTGTTTGGTGTTTACAGTACTCAAGTTATTTAAATACTACTTCTAATATTACTATTATTAATAATACTGCTACTATTAGTACTATTATTGGATGTTTTACAGCAGTTATCTCAGTGGCTAAAGAGGAAATAACTCAACACATTCCTTTTGCGGTTTGTACATATAGACTGGCTGGAAAAGGTGTGTGATTGGACGACACAAATATGATGAAACTTTTGTTCTGTGTTCAGATTTGACACCAGTTGGCCCTGGGTTTACTATTTTAGTTTAGTTACTAGTTCCATATACTGGTGGTGTTTGGTGGCATCACATCCCAGATCCATCTCCCATCTTCACTGTGCCTCTGTACGGGTTAGACAAATAAATCGGTTTGCCCATAAATTGGCCTTTTATTAAATATTGAATAACGGCCAGTCAGTGTGATGGAAAGTTAAACACGCTCAACAATTAGAGGTTTACATAGGGAAGCTCTTCTGCGGCAGAGCTAAATCATATATATAGATATATATGGGATGGGACCAGTGGTCATTTTGGGGTGGCACAGAAATCACTATTATATGAACATAAAAATGCTTCTAACTAGAAAATAAAGGGGCTATTTTAGGCACCTACAACACATAACTCTATTATTTGGAATTCAGGTAGTGGTGGAATAGATTAAATAATATTCCGTGTATCCAACATTTTATTCTTATTCCTGCAGGTAAAGTAACAAAGAAGCTTACACTATAGGTACAAAAGTACAAGTGTCCCAAGCTAGAGAGTACTACTGTTCTGAGCTCAGCTTATGGCGCTCTGCAGCACTATGAGCACATTCTCTATCACTGTATCATCAGGGATACAAAGACACAGACAGATACATCATTAAAATTAGTTTTTTAATCAAAATCTGATTACATGTAACCAATAAATATAGTCAACATATACATAAAACCAATTTAATTCCTAGTTCATAATAAATGCGAACTGAACTGCATAAAGAACACCAAGTAAAATTCCTAGTACATGTACTGTATCTTGGCGAATAAAGGTGATTCTGATACCTGGAGGTCCACTTGAGCCAGTGCTCACTGGGGGCTCCTCTCTCTGAAGTGAGATTTTCTAGAGATACTTGAAGATCCAATCATAGCGGATATAGACATGATATGATAGAGGAATCATCGATTTGCTGATAATGTCTTTTCAACAATATCTACACAACAATGCACTTCCTGTTGTTGCATGTAGATTTTGAATGTAGACATATGTTTAAATGGCACATGTAAGATGTTTGATTTGATTCGACATTTATTATTTTAACATTCATGTTAAATATCTAGAGGGTTGTAGAAAAGACATAGGTCTAGCTTCTTTAAAAAAAAAAAAAAAAAAGTATGGGATGAAAGATAATGCAGATAAATCTTTTTTTAAATCTGTGCTGCAAAGCCTGCAGTTTTGCCTGATTTTATATATTTTTTTAAAAATCCTGTAAAGGACATTTGAAAAGGGACATTACCTGCTTATTATATTACCTGCTTTTATAATATTTTTGTTTCTTTGTATATTGTATTTATTGCATACATAGGCCTACATTTAGCCTATTCTTTAAATACACTAATTTACTTTTTGCACCTTACTTTTGTTGTCCCTCTTTTATGTTATGGCTTGACTCGGGGGGATTTAGCCGTTACAGGCACCAAATGAGCCATATAAATGTGTTGAAAGGTATTGGGGTTCAAACACGTTCATTACTATAGTTTTTGTTTTCACTGATACACAGAGAAACATACAAAATCATTAATACTTAATCATTTTTCATTCATTGCTGTTCTTACTGTGTTGCCCTGTTACTTGTGCCTTGTACTTTCATATTGTTGTAAATATTGTTCTTTGTCTGTTCATATACGTTTGCTTTGGCAATATAAGCACTGTCTTTTCATGCCAATAAAGCTTTTTCAGAGAGAGAGAGAGAGAGAGAGAGAGAGAGAGAGAGAGAGAGACTTGTGTGAAGAAAAGAGCAGAGCGAGCACACAAGCAGGCAGGCAGAGAGAGGGAAACACCAGTGTGACACGGGCGTGACGCGTGGTACAATGGATTTGGTGGCCACGCCCACAGCTCAGCGATTGCGCTATCCCGCCGTGCTCCAAGAACTGTCAGTCCAGTCTGCTGCTGTTCGTCTCTTCTCTCTACGGTTTGACGCAGCCGGTGTGTTAATAACGATGGATATCCGGTGGTTGGTGACAGTTATCATGTGTGAGTAGTTGACACTTGCTACAGTTTTATTTTACTACCCTGAGGGTCAAAGTTTAGCGCTTCAAACAGCAGAACAGTTCCAGTGTTCAGGTTGAGTTATTTGTTAGACAATTTGTGAAGCTGTAATCTGGTTCTGACCGTGATGCTCTGTTTGACTAGGTGCGTGCGGTCGGTCAATAGGCACGAGCACCGTACCACAATTTTATTTGAAGACCTACAGACCTCCAGTAGCTGCTGTGCTTTTTCTCTCGTCTCTCCACGGTTGGAAGCTATCCTGTCTGTTAATAACGATGGACATCCAGTGGTTGGTGACAGCAGCGACTATGTGTGAGTAGTTAACAGTTGTTGGAGTTTTATTTTATTGTCAGATGAGTCCTCCGGAGCTCTGGCTCTGTCTGGTTTGATCAAAAACTACCAAGAGGTGAAAGTCTAGCGGTTCAAACAGCTGAACAGTTCCAGTGTTCAGGTTGGGTTATGTGACCGCGATGTTCTGTTTTATCAAGAGTGTGATAGGAGCGAGCGCACCGTACCACAGATGTATTTGTGTGTCTTTTATTTGTCTGTAGTTGATTGCGTTGCCTGTAGTGCGGCTCGAGCCTCCAGTCCCGAGGGAGCGTCATCTCCTGACAACAAGTGCCAGCATTTCAGCATTCACAAGTTCAGTATTGTTGATTTAAAAAATAATTCAAAGTACCTTCTACACATCTCTCTGCCTACAGGACTATCTAATTCATTTGTGTTCAGACTGTTCAGGATCTGATCTGTTATGTGGCTGATGAGTCATTTGTGTGTTTCATCCTCAGTGTACTATAGATTCAGTTCCATGTTCTCTCTCCCTCTCGCTCTCTCTCTCTCTCGTCCGCTGTCCGAATGAACAGCGCGATGGTTTTATTGTATAGGTGAATGTGGTGGTTGAGAACGGCATCACAGTTAACGATAACGATCAGTGCTGCCTCTCGTTACACCGGCAAAAAGGGTTACCTTATTAAAGGTTCCTCCGTTCAATGGTGACGAAATTCTGCATAGAGAGTTATCCATGCATGGAAAAGTTGTGTCGCCCATTAAAAAGGCTGAAAATCGCCGCAAGCACGGTGTTTCTGTGTAGGCTACCTGATTCTGAATAGAAGAGATGAGTAACTGAACTTAACATTTAAAATTAGAGTGGACGAGTTTGATTACATTCTATATGTTACCTCAGATTCTCTAAAGTGCTTTTGGTGTGGCAGAGATGGACATCTCATAACAAAGAGTCTGATAGGAGGAATAATGGGAATACAGGAGAGCAGTCTCAGAGCAAGACAAACAGTGGAGAAATAGGGGGACAGGCCCGGGCTGGGGCAAACAATGGGGAGACAGGAGGACAGAATCAGGTTGGGAGAGGCAGAGAGGAGACAGGACGGCCGTGTCTAGACGCCGTCGTGGTAGCTCCGCGGAGATTGTGCGTTTTTTTAGTTTTTGTGGTTGTTTTTAATATCTTTTTTTGCTCAAACACATCGGCACTAACATCCTACGAACGCAGCACACTTTTGGACATAAACTTTTGCGCAAAACAAAGGTTTTTGTCCACTTTTCCCATCGACCCAGCGTGGCCGGCAGAGATAGTACGAGCGAGCCACAACAATAACAGTGGAGACTCACCTACGGGGAGACGAAGGAGGAAACATCGGGGAAAACGGAGCGGAATTCGGAACAGACTGAGAGTTCAAGCCCACCGTCCACCTCTGCCCAGCATCCTTCTTGCTAACGTCCAGTCTCTGGATAATAAGTTGGATGATGTTAGGGCGAGGATTAGATTCCAACGGGACATGAGGGATTGTAACGTCTTTTGTCTGACGGAAACATGGCTGACCCCGCTGGTGCCGGATCGAGCCATATGCCCAACCGAGTCCTTCTCTGTTTTCCGTGCGGATAGAACGGAAGAGTCTGGCAAATCTAAGGGTGGAGGGGTTTGCTTCATGACCAACAACAAGTGGTGCAACCCCAAGGACATTAAGACTCTTTCTCGTTCCTGCTCGTCGAACCTGGAACATCTGACTATCTCATGCCGTCCATTCTACCTTCCCCGGGAGTTCAGCTCGGTCATCACCACAGCCGTCTACATACCACCACAAGCGGACACCGACGTAGCACTATCGGACCTACATGATGTGTTATGTCGGCATCAGAACAAGCATCCCGACGCGGCTATGGTGGTGGCTGGGGACTTTAATAGGGCGAACCTAAAAAAAGTCATGCCGAACTTTCATCAGCACATTACGTGTGCTACCAGAGGGGAAAGAACGTTGGACCACTGCTACACGCCGTTCAAGAGAGGCTACAAGGCTGTCTCTCTCCCTCCGTTCGGCAAATCAGACCATGCCGCCATTTTCCTGCTACCGGAGTATAAACAAAGGATAGCACGGGAAGCGGTAGTGACGAGGGACGTAAAGCGGTGGTCTGACCAATCAGAGGCTGAGCTACAGGACGCTCTGCGTGACGTCGACTGGGACATGTTCCAATCCAGTTCCAGGGACGTCAGCGAGTTTACGGAAGTAGTAACGAGCTTCATAGCAATGCTAGTGGACAACATCGTCCCAACGGTGAAAGTTAGGTCCTTTCCTAACCAAAAACCGTGGGTTGATAAATCCATCCGCGACGCTTTGAACGCCCGCACTGCTGCCTATAACTCCGGTCTTGTATCCGGCAACATGGACGAGCACAAGGCAGCGTCCTATGGACTGAGAAGGGCGGTGAAGGAGGCCAAGAGGAGGTATAGGGACAGAGTGGAGTCGCAGATGGAGCAGCGCGACACCAGACGCCTATGGCAGGGGCTACGGACTATAACGGACTACCAGGGCAGACCCCCCGCAATTGTGAGTGCCGACGCATCCCTAGCGGAGGACCTGAACTCATTCTATGCACGGTTTGAGGCTAGCAACAACAGCGCTAGCTCGCCGGCTAACAACATCACCGTTAGCGCAACCGGAGTGAGTTCTACCGCTGGGGATGAACACACACTCTCTGTGACCGAGCACAGTGTGAGGAGGGCTCTGACGAGGGTGAACACCAGGAAAGCTGCTGGTCCAGATGGCATATCTGGACGAGTACTGAAGACCTGTGCTAATCAGCTAGCTCCAGTGTTCACCACTATATTCAACATCTCCCTGGCTGAGTCTGTGGTCCCCGCCTGCTTCAAGAGATCCACTATTGTCCCTGTGCCCAAGAATGCTTCTCCAGCATGCTTGAATGACTACCGACCGGTGGCCCTCACCTCGGTGGTCATGAAATGCTTCGAGAGGCTGATTAAGGACTACATCTGCGCCTTCCTCCCTTGCTCCATGGACCCGCTGCAGTTTGCTTATCGTCCCAACAGATCCACGGATGATGCTGTCTCCCAGGTACTGCACACCACACTCTCTCATCTGGACAGCCGGAAGGGGGGCTATGTGAGACTGCTGTTCATTGACTATAGTTCAGCTTTCAATACCATAGTCCCCACCAGACTGGCTGGCAAGTTGATTGAGCTGGGACTGAACACCCCCCTGTGTGCCTGGATCCTGGACTTCCTGACCGCCAGGCCCCAGGTGGTCAGGGTGGGTAGACACACCTCCAACCCCCTCACCCTGAACACAGGATCCCCCCAGGGTTGCGTCCTCAGCCCCCTACTGTACTCCCTGTACACACATGACTGTGTGGCCAGGTTCAGCTCCAACACCATCATTAAGTTTGCGGATGACACAGTGGTGGTGGGCCTGATCTCCAACAACGACGAGAAGGCCTACCTGGAGGAAGTTGCTGATCTGTCACTCTGGTGCCAGGACAACAGCCTCCTCCTGAATGTCACCAAAACTAAGGAGCTGATTGTGGACTTTAGGAGGACACAACAACAGAGGACGTACTCACCACTGGGGATTAATGGGACTACTGTGGAGAGGGTGAGCAGGTATAAATACCTGGGAGTCAACATCACCGAAGATCTGACATGGTCCACACACACTGACACTCTGGTGAGAAAGGCGAGGCAGCGCCTTTACCACCTCAGGCAACTGAGGAAATTCAAAGTTCCCGGAGGATCCTTTAGCCTTCTACTCTGGGGTGGTGGGGTATCCCGACGGAAGCATCACTGCTGGTTTTTGGCAACAGTCCCCTCAGGACAGGAAAGGGTCTGCAGAGAGTAGTGCGTTCGGCTGAGCCACTATTGGAATACACCCCACCTGCAGGATTGTACACCCGGGGGTGAGAACAGGCTGCAGGGGTCATGAAGGATCCTCACCACCCCCAAAAAGGCTGTTTCAGCTGCTGCGGCAGGGAGGCCCCCCGTAGTCACGCTGCCCAAAAAAGGAGACTGAGACGGAGTTCTTTCCCCAGGCCATCAGGATGTGAATCCCATCCCCCGGGGGCCCCCCCAAGACACACACATGCCCCCCTTATGCACACACACATTAGGTAAAGTAAAATAATTTATAATTTAATTTCACATCAATTTTCCCTTTTTTTATTATTTTTTTTATAAAATGTCTTATTGTAAATATTGTGTTTTTTTTTTATATAGAGCTCTTAAAAAATTGTAAATTTGTGTTGGCATTGTAAAAAGGTGAACCTGTTTTTTCACATTTTGCTGAGCATTTCCCCTTTGCATTTCATACACACCTCGTGTGTGTATGTGACAATTAAATCCTTGATCTTGAATTTGAATCTTGAAACAGATGGACAAAAAAGTAGTAGCAGGAGGGCAGAAACAGATGGGCAAACAGTAGTGAGACAGGGGGCAGAAACAGACTGGGGGCAAAAGTAGTGAGGGCGGAGGGCAGAAAAAGACTGGGGCAAAAAGTAGTGAGACAGGAGGGAGAAAAAATGGGCAAACGAGTGAGACAGGAGGGCAGAAAAAAGATGGGGGCAAAAAAGTAGTGAGCAGGAGGGCAGAAAAAGACTGGGACAAAAGTAGTGAGACAGGAGGGGAGAAAAAAGACTGGGGCAAACGTAGTGAGACAGGGGGGGAAACAGACTGGGTCAAACGTAGTGAGGGAAAGGGGGGCGAAACGATGGGTCAAAAAGTGTGAGAAGGAGGGGAGAAAAAAAAGATGGAAAACGTAGTGAGACGGAGGGGAAAGATGGGACAAAAAGTAGTGAGACAGGAGGACAGAAACAGACGGGTCAAACAGAGTGAGCAGGAGGGGCAGAAACAGACTGGGCAAACAGTAGGAGACAGGAGGACAGAAACAGACGGGTCAAACAGTAGTAGAAAGGAGGACAGAAACAGGGTGGGGGCAAACGTAGTGAGAAGGGGGGGCGGAAAAAAGGATGGGGCAAACAGTAGTGAGAAGGAGGACAGAAACAGAGGGAAAACAGTAGTGGACAGGAGGGGAGAAACGACTGGGACAAAAAGTAGTGAGACAGGAGGGCAGAAACAGACTGGGACAAAAAGTATGAGACAGGAGGGCAGAAAAGGGGACAAAAGAGTGAGAAGGAAAGGGGAGAAACAGACTGGGACAAAAAAAGTAGTGAGACAGGAGGCAGAAACAGCTGGGCAAACAGTAGTGAGACAGGGGGCAGAAACAGACTGGGTCAAAAAAAGTAGTGGACAGGAGGGAAGAAAAAAGACGGGACAGAATTTAACTTTTCTACGTTGGTGTTTGTAGTGAAGGGGTAGATATGATTAGACATTAGAAAAAACATTAAAAATTACTTTACCAATTACCCCGTGTGGTTGGATGGTCAAGTACTTTACAATACCCCCAAAGTCTAAAATGGAGAAAAATTTATAATTGAAATTTGAGTTTAAAATTTCCTCTGATCTTACCGGGAGCAACGATGGCGGTCCCAAAAATAGCTCTTGAGAACACTGGAGGATTTGAAAAAGAAAGAGTTCAAGAAGTTCAAGTGGTTCCCGCAGCAGGCTGAATCCTGGAAAACTACCAGCCATCCCAACATGTGGCTGGAGAAGGCGAAGGCGCACGTGGATCAGATGAAGAGCAGCTATGGTCTTCCCGGAGCTTGGAGGGACAGGAAAGGTTTTTATGAAGATCACAGGAATGATTTAGTACAGGTTTGTCAAAACATCAGCTTGGGACCCAAAGGTGAGTCGTGGGTGATACAAAAGGGGGGCATTCGGTGGACCCCAAAATGTTGTGGAAAAAAGCCTTGAAGTCAGAAATTAAAATAACAACAAAACCTGATAGGGGTTGAAGTATAAAATTTTTATTTTAACGATTATTGGAGAGAACCCCGTCACGGTCCCCCAGGAATCAAAGTCTTTTCTATGTCTCCCCCTGAAGTCAGCTCAAACAATCTTTATAGTTTCTTTGGAAACAAAGAAGTCTTATGATTGGTTCTCCCGTAAGACCTATGTATGGGGGGCAGTTAACTCAATATTTACAAATAAAAACACGATTCCAAAAAATATCAACATGCGGATCTCGATGAACAAATATTCAAGTTGAAAAAAATTTTTTTGATTTAATTGTGTAATTCGTCGGAACAAAATGAGTAAAACGGTCAATGGAAACCAAAATCATTAAAACCCCCTTTAGGGGTGATTCAAATCACACGAAAAAACAAAGTGAAAATTGAGATCACAGGTGATCCAACTTTGTGAAAATTTTCACGACAAAATCTAATGTGGTCAGTGTGTGTTGGCCCCCCCCGTGCCCGTATGCACTCCCGACAAAGTTGGGATGCTCTGATGAGACGGCGGACGGTGTCCCGGGGGATCTCTCCCAGACCCGGATCAGGGGATCAGTGGCTCCTGGACGTCTTTGGCGTACTTGGAGGCGGCCCGGGTGCACCCAACATAACGTCCCCGATGTGCTCAATTGGATTAGGGTTTGGGGGAAGTGGGGCGTCAATGGCATCAATGCCTTTGTACCAGGAATGCCACAATCTGGCCCCATGAGGGGGGCATTGTCCTGCACCGGAGGAACCCCCGGGGCCCCCTGCACCAGCGTAGGTTGACAATGGGTCTGAGGATTTATCCCCCGGTACCCAAAAGCAGTCGGGTTCCGTTGGCTAGCACGTGGGGTTTGGGGTTTAGGTTGTGTACCCTCCCAAGGGTTGCCTCCCCCGACATACTGACCCCTCGCCAAACCGGGTCATGCTGAATGAGTTGCAGGCAGCATAAGTTCCACGGCGTCCAGCTTTTCGGTCTGTCAATTTGTCAGTGTAACTGTTTTCCTGTGAAGAGAATGGGGCCCCAATGGGAACCTGCCAATTCTGGTGTTCTTGGCAAAAAGCCAAACGGTGCATGGTGTGGGCTGTGAGCACGGGCCCACTACAGGACGTCGGGCCCTCATGCCACCCCATGGGTCTGTTTTGACAGTTTGGGGCAGAAAATGCATACAAGTACCCCGCTGGAGGTATTTTTAGGGTCTGGCAGTGCTCCTCCGTTCCTCCCGCCAAAGGGAGATATGGCCCCGTCCAGCTCTCCCGTGTAATGGCCCCCCTTTTCCCGGTATCTTCCCCGTTTGAGACTGTGCTGGGAGAAAAGCAAAAATTCTTTCGACGGCAGTTATGGATGTGCCATCCTGGAGGAGTGGACTACCCGTGCAACCCGAATGGGGTGCAGGTACCCCCTCATGCTACGTGTGGCAAGGGCATAGCAAAATGCAAAAAAATAGAAAAAATCAGTCAGGAAGGATAAGGAGAGAAAATGGGCTGTGGCCACCACCTGCAAAAAAACCTTTCCTTTTTGGGGGGTTTTCTTGCTGTTGCCCCTCCCGTCCACCTGTTGTCATTTCATTTTCACAAAAACGGTGAAATTGATTCACAAGTTTACGCTTCCCAATGGACAGATCGATTCCCCGAAATTTAATTGACTTGGTATTTACGTGATGATTAAGTGTTCCCCTTAAATTTTTTGAGCAGGTATATAAAGGCTTTCCAAATGTCTAATTTAAAATGTAAAACAAATCCACAAATAAGAGCAAATTCTTTGGGCCCTTTGGGAAAAAACTGAGTTCAAATTAACTCGTTTGGTGTACATGTGGACCATGATACTCTTTTCTGGGAGGATTGTTTAAAACCCCTTTTAGGGTTTAAAATGAATCTTGAGTTAAAACATAATCCCCTGTAGGTAAAATACAACTACCCTTTAGTTTAAATTTTAACGGAACTCTTTCATAGTGTTAACAGTCAACACTTAAAGGTTTTTTAACCTTAGGGGTTTAAAATTTGCTTTAGGTGAAAATAAAATACAAAAACCATTTTTTTTTTTACAAAATTTTTTATTTAACAAATCCATCAGGGGAGTTTAAAATTCATGGTATTGGCTATTGTGTAATAAGTTACAAAAAATTTTCACATAAAATTTTCCCTTTTTTTACTATATTTTTTTTTATAAAGTGCCTTATTGTAAATTTGTGTTTTTTTTTTTTATATGAGTCTTAATTTGTAAATATTGTGTTGGTCTTTGAAAATAGTGTAAACCTTTTTATTTTGCAAATTTTCTGCTGGCATTGCCACTTTGCATTTCCACACCCCTCTGTGTGTATGTACAATTAAACCCCTTGAATTTGAATCTTGAATCTTGAAAAAGACTGGGACAAACAGGTGAGACGGGGGCAGAAACAGACTGGGACAAACAGTAGTGAGACAGGAGGGCAGAAACAGACTGGGACAAACAGTAGTGAGACAGGAGGGCAGAAACAGACTGGGACAAACAGTAGTGAGACAGGAGGGCAGAAACAGACTGGGACAAACAGTAGTGAGACAGGAGGGCAGAAACAGACTGGGACAAACAGTAGTGAGACAGGAGGGCAGAAACAGACTGGGACAAACAGTAGTGAGACAGGAGGGCAGAAACAGACTGGGACAAACAGTAGTGAGACAGGAGGGCAGAAACAGACTGGGTCAAACAGTAGTGAGACAGGAGGGCAGAAACAGACTGGGTCAAACAGTAGTGAGACAGGAGGGCAGAAACAGACTGGGACAAACAGTAGTGAGACAGGAGGGCAGAAAGACTGGGACAAACAGTAGTGAGACAGGAGGACAGAAACAGACTGGGTCAAACAGTAGTGAGACAGGAGGGCAGAAACAGACTGGGACAAACAGTAGTGAGACAGGAGGACAGAAACAGACTGGGTCAAACAGTAGTGAGACAGGAGGACAGAAACAGACTGGGACAAACAGTAGTGAGACAGGAGGGCAGAAACAGACTGGGACAAACAGTAGTGAGACAGGAGGACAGAAACAGACTGGGACAAACAGTAGTGAGACAGGAGGGCAGAAACAGACTGGGACAAACAGTAGTGAGACAGGAGGGCAGAAACAGACTGGGACAAACAGTAGTGAGACAGGAGGGCAGAAACAGACTGGGACAAACAGTAGTGAGACAGGAGGGCAGAAACAGACTGGGACAAACAGTAGTGAGACAGGAGGGCAGAAACAGACTGGGACAAACAGTAGTGAGACAGGAGGGCAGAAACAGACTGGGTCAAACAGTAGTGAGACAGGAGGGCAGAAACAGACTGGGACAGAATTCAAACTTATCTACGTACTGTGTGTTTGTAGTGAAGGGGTAGATATGATTAGACATTAGAACAAACATTAACAATTACTTTACCAATTACCTTGTGTGGTCTGGATGGTCAAGTCATCTTACAATACCCACATGTCTAAAGTGGAGAAATTCAATAATTGACCTTTGAGTTGAAAGTTTCCTCTGATCTTACCAGGGAGCAACGATGGCGGCTCCTAAACATCAGCTCTTGAGA
This sequence comes from Hoplostethus atlanticus, assembly GCA_034670405.1. NCBI lineage: Eukaryota > Metazoa > Chordata > Actinopteri > Trachichthyiformes > Trachichthyidae > Hoplostethus > Hoplostethus atlanticus. Next base: position 67,516 of record JAXDDX010000391.1, on the reverse strand, counting down.
ACACTGGAGGATTTGAAAGAAGAAGAGTTCAAGAAGTTCAAGTGGTTCCTGCAGCAGGCTGACATCCTGGAAGACTACCCAGCCATCCCAACATGTCGGCTGGAGAAGGCAGACAGGCCTGACACAGTGGATCAGATGAAGAGCAGCTATGGTCTTCCTGGAGCTCTGGAGGTGACCAGGAAGGTTTTGATGAAGATCAACAGGAATGATCTAGTACAGAGTTTGTCAAACATCAGCTTGGGACCCAAAGGTGAGTCGTGGGATGATACAAATGGGGACATCTCGGTGCGACCTCCAAAAATGTTGTGGAAAATTGCCTTGAAGTCAGAAATCTCAAAATAACACACAAAACACTGATAGGTTGAAGTATAAATTATATTTGTATACAGATATATTGGAGAGTAACCTCGTCACAGGTCCCACAGGAAGTCAAAGTCTCTCTATGCTCTCTCCCCCTGACAGTCAGCTCACTACAATCTTTATAGTTTCTTTGGAAACAAAGAAGTCTCTCATGATTGGTTCTCCATGCTAAGACCATATGTATGGGGTCAGTTAACTCAATATTCACAAATAAATACAACACGATTCACAAATATATATCACACATCGCGGATCTCGATGAACAAAATATTCAAGTTGAAAATCTTTATTGATTACATTGTGTAATTCGTCGAGAACAAAATGACGTAAGAACGGTCAATGGAAACCAAAATCATTAACCCATTGAGGGCTGGATTCAAAATCACACCGAAAATCAAAGTGAAAAATTGAGATCACAGGCTGATCCAACTTGTGTGAATTTCATCACGACAACTCATAATGTGGCTCAGTAGTGTGTATGGCCCCCACGTGCCTGTATGCACTCCCGACAACGTCTGGGCATGCTCCTGATGAGACGGCGGACGGTGTCCTGGGGGATCTCCTCCCAGACCTGGATCAGGGCATCAGTGAGCTCCTGGACAGTCTGTGGCGCTACTTGGAGGCGGCGGATGCACCGAGACATAACGTCCCAGATGTGCTCAATTGGATTCAGGTCTGGGGAACGTGAGGGCCAGTCAATGGCATCAATGCCTTTGTCATCCAGGAACTGCCTACACACTCTGGCCACATGAGGCCGGGCATTGTCCTGCACCAGGAGGAACCCAGGGCCCACTGCACCAGCGTAAGGTCTGACAATGGGTCTGAGGATTTCATCCCGGTACCTAACAGCAGTCAGGGTACCGTTGGCTAGCACGTGGAGGTTTGTGTGAGGTTTGTGTACCCTCCAAGGATATGCCTCCCCAGACCATCACTGACCCATCGCCAAACCGGTCATGCTGAATGATGTTGCAGGCAGCATAACGTTCGCCACGGCGTCTCCAGACTCTTTCAGGTCTGTCACATGTGCTCAGTGTGAACCTGCTCTCATCTGTGAAGAGAATGGGGCGCCAATGGCGAACCTGCCAATTCTGGTGTTCTCTGGCAAATGCCAATCGAGCTGCATGGTGCTGGGCTGTGAGCACAGGTCCCACTACAGGACGTCGGGCCCTCATGCCACCCTCATGGAGTCTGTTTCTGACAGTTTGGTCAGAAACATGCATACAAGTACCCCGCTGGAGGTCATTTTGTAGGGCTCTGGCAGTGCTCCTCCTGTTCCTCCTCGCACAAAGGTGCAGATACTGGCCCTGTCCAGCTCTCCTCGTGTAATGGCCCGTCTCCCGGTATCTCCTCCACGCTCTTGAGACTGTGCTGGGAGACACAGCAAACCTTCTTGCGACGGCACGTATGGATGTGCCATCCTGGAGGAGCTGGACTACCTGTGCAACCTGAATGGGCTGCAGGTACCGCCTCATGCTACCAGTAGTGGCAAGGGCACTAGCAAAATGCAAAACTAGAGAAAAATCAGTCAGGAAGGATAAGGAGAGAGAAATGGTCTGTGGCCACCACCTGCAAAACCATTTCCTTTTTGGGGGTTGTCTTGCTGTTGCCTCTCCTGTCCACCTGTTGTCACTTTCATTTGCACCAAAGCAGGTGAAATTGATTCACAATCGTTTACGCTTCCTAACTGGACAGATCGATATCCCAGAAGTTTAATTGACTTGGTATTATACTGTGATGATTAAGTGTTCCCTTAATTTCTTTGAGCAGTGTATATAAATGACTGTTCACAAATACGTCTCATATAAATGTAAAACAAATCCACAAATACAGAGCAAATTCTGGCCTTTGGAATAAACTGAGTTCAAATTAACTCAGTTTGAGTGTACATGTGAGACCATCGATACTCTTTTCTGGGAGTTGATTGTTTAACCCTTTTCAGGAGTTAAAAATGAACTCTTGAGTTAAAACACTAATCCCATGTAGAGTAAAATACAACTCACCTTGAGTTAATTTTAACGTGAACTCTTTCATAGTGTTAACAGTCAACACTTAAACGTATGTTTCATTTAACACTTATGGAGTTAATATTTAGCTTTAGGTGAAAATAACTACAAAAACACCATTTTGATTTCTACAAATGTCTTTTATTTAACAAATCCATACAGTGAGTTCAAAACTTCATGGATACTTAGGCTACTTGTGTAATAAGTTACATTTTAAATACACTTACACAACAGTGTAAACATGTTACAGCAATTCACATTTAAAACAAACTGCTATATGGGCAGCCAAACAGTTGGGAAATTGTGTGGTCAAATGGAAGTGACAAATAAAATTTAAAAAATAAATAAATTAAAACAAAGATGTGGCGGACTGGGGGGGGGGTAAGGCCTTTTGAACTTGCGTGTGCCTGTGTGTGAGGGGAAGACGTCAGGGGAGATGTACAATGCATCTGTTAGACTTGGGGAGGAAGGTCCATCACCATCTTGCTGCAGGACAGTAACATGAGGATCACAAATATCAGGATACAGGGCACATACAATAAAACCAACCACCACAAAACTACCATATATGCTGGGGTGCCTTGGAGGGCCAACAAATGGCACACTTTCATTCCAACTTTTCACCTCACCCGGTGATTTCACTGGCAAGTTCTCTTAACTTCTGGAATGAGTGCTCATCAGTGAAATCACCTGATGGTCTTTAGTTAGAATGAAAGCCCGCAGACCTTGCAGACCTCAGTCCGATATTCTATTTTGCCTACATTATCCAGCTCGACTGTTAGCTTGTTAGCTAGGCTAGGTTTAGCAACTGAGGCGACCGTGTCTCGCATTTACCTGAAAAATAGTCTCTCCAACAGTGGAGACAGAGTCGCATTGCTGGCAAGGCTGTTATCTTAACCAAACTAGTAGGAAAATTAACGAGGCGTTACCTTGTCGATATTCGTTCAATGCAAATCCCGTGTCGCGTCCATCCGGTACCATCCTAGCCGTACAGAGTCTACCGTTTAATGGAAAGGAAACAACGCATGTTCAGTAAATATGTTGATAGAACTAGAAACACTGTAAACTAAAGTTAACTTAAAATACACCCAAGAACAGAACTAGCGTTAATTTCATCCACGAAATCGTGGAGAAAAATGCGCGAAGCCATCGAGTTAACGTTATATTCAACAAGTATGGAGCAAGCATTAATTTAAGCAGTTACCTAGCAGGTTCGTCCAATCAAAAATACAAATATATTACACAGAAAATCCCTAAGCGTGACATATAGTTTGAGAAGTAAAATGCCATTTTTACCTGCCTCACGACGAAGTCCAAGTCAAGACTGCTGGGCGCGACAAAAACAGCTGAATGGGCACCAGGGGCAGTGTTGATTCATGCTCCTCAACACCCACGATGCTGAAGTTGGTTTCGGATTCACAGTTTCGGATTCGGCAGTTAAGGGGAAAGTTAAGGGAAATTTATTGCTGAGCGACGATCCTGTTTTTTGCACCTCTTACAAAAAACACTGTACATAGACCTGTCAAACCTGGACTAGATTATCCCAGAGAGGCTAAAGATTCCTTAAAACATAGTTTTAGATTTGTGAAACCTTTATTCTATTTGTGAAAATGCAAAACAGGGGACGTTTCGCTGCTTTTTTCACATCTAGACCACATTGGACCAGGTACAGATCCAAAACTACTATACCTAGACCTGTCAAACCTGGACTAGACTATCCCAGAGAGGCTAAAGATTCCTTAAAACATAGTTTTAGATTTGTGAAACCTTTATTCTATTTGTGAAAATGCAAAACAGGGGACATTTCGCTGCTTTTTTCACATCTAGACCACATTGGACCAGGTCCACATCCAAAACTACTATACCTAGACCTGTCTTGGCTTCACCCTCCAGGGACCCCAGCACAAATTTAACTTGTTGTTGCTCACCCAGTCCTTGAAGGCTGGCAAGGTATCTGGTCTGGGAAACCCATTCTACCAGCATCTCAGAACCCAGGCCACCAAATCTAGGTGCCCACGGGGCTCCCATGAACACTGGCATTGCTGCCGGCCGACGCTCCTGTGCCCCCTCCGTCATACCGGCGGGGTAGTTGCTCCACTCAGGGTAGAAATCCTGCCGACTACACCACTTGTGACCTGGTGGCGGCGCTAGTCCGACCACCGTTTACCTTTCTACCCCAAGGAGCAACACCCACCTGTCAATGAGTTTCAGAGGCACAGAGGGGCAGTTAAAATAGGTTAGTTTTTATTTCAAGTCCCAGGATGCAAAAAAAAGGACAAGGGAGGGCGCCGTTCTTGGGCCCAGGTGTCTTGGCTGGGCTTCTCTAATCCCAACTCGGTCCTCCACACTCCCCCACTCAATGGGCACTGCTGCTCTGTTGATGAGGCTTGATGTTGGATTCCCGGCGCGCCGGCTGCGTCCGACACCACCTTGTGAACGGGGCCTGGAGATAGGGGTTCACTGCAAACGTGGGGCACACTAGCAGAGGGGACACCACAGCACACCACAGTACACGAAAGGTCAGGTGAGGGCACACATGAATCATATATCCACACATAGGCAGGCAGTTGATCCAAGGAAATGGCAGACGGGCAACAATTCTAGTGCCGGGGCACGGTAGTTAAGGGGACAGCACACAGGGGGGCGGTAGTAGGGCACCTGTGGGCAGGGCTACAGCAACATCCAATGTGGGGTTCAATATGACAGCGGAGAGGGCTTGTGGGCATTCTATGACATCAATATTAAATTGAGAGTACAGAGGAGCAAGGGGGGAGGGTTTACTTAACTCATTGAAGCCCAAGTGTGCTCGCCCAGTTCGACAGTACGGTTGGTAGGAGGCAATCCGGTCCTTAATTCGATCGTTGTTGTCTAGTTCCTTGCCCAGTTCAATCGGGGGATTTCCAGAGTGTTTGGTCTACTCTCCTTGTAGTAGCACAGCTCTTGTAGGCTCCCCAGAGCTCTCCACGGATCCACGTCTCACCCCTGCCAAATCTGTGTCAGACTGAAAGGCATGGGTTTAAAAGTACATTGCCCATCCCCCATCTCCCAATCACAGCACTCCGCCCAGGCTGCACACCTGTGGGTAGTTAAGGTGAATGAATCAATCAATCAATCATGGCATCAAGCCTGGAATCATGGCAGTGTTGTGGTCCGTCACTAGAGTCTTCCCCGAGTGGGAACTCCACCCCATAGTTCAGTTCCGCTTGCTATGCGGTGTCACCTGGTGACACTTCGAGAATGGAAAACAATGTGCAGCTTCCATGTGGGTCTTGTGCACATAGTTATTGATACAGGCGTGGTACCTTCATACTCTCTGTCTCAATCAGACTGTCGTTCAATTCACAATCCTCATTGTTACTATTTTTTCATCATATTGCCTGCTGAATGAAATGTGACTCACTGCTAAATTGGTGATGGAATTCCTGGAATATCATGGACTTTGAGGTGTATTGCAGACAGGGAAAGTCAGGGAATTTGATAGATTCTCTGGAGACGTCAGGGAATATCAGTGAATTTTACAAATGGGTCACTTTACAGGAATATATCAGTGTATTTTCCAACTTATCTTGCATATTCACTGCATGGGACGGTTGTTTTCTACCCAACTGGAGTGGAAAACAGACGGTCAGATAAAAAACATTGACAGTCGAGGAAGGAACATGTTTAGGCTCATGAAAGCGTGCAAACTTAGTTATGGAAAAGCCTTGGATAGGTCATGGAATTTTACATCAGGAACACGGTGGGAACCCTGTAGTTTAAACCAATATTGTGTCTAACATAGTATTGTACATTTTGATTTGGTCATGTTCAAATTCCACTCATTTGGGTCTCTGTTAAAATGTGACTGTTGTTTATTGAATAAAAGTCTTTCTCCAGCTCATCTTCCAGGTCCTTGTCCAGGTGTGGAACATCTACCAAGGACTCAGAGTCTGTCAGCAGACGAGAGGCTGCGCTCAGCTCGGACAGAGTTTATTCAGCGAGTGTCTGAACCTGTTCTAGACAAGCTGCTGGATGAGCTTCTGCGACAGAGGGTGATAAATGATGAAGAAATGGAGTCGTCCAGAACGAAAACCAGGACAGACAAAGCGCGAGACGTGATTGACATGGTGCGTAGAAAAGGACCAGGAGCCAGTTCGAAGATGATCTCCGTCTTCTGTGACCGGGACCCTTACCTTTCCAAAGAGCTTAACTTGAGCTGAAGCAGAAATGAGAATCTGTCGAGTTTGATGGTGACACCTGCCTTAGAAAGCTCACGGTAGCAGGGGGACTCAAAGTGAGATGGTCTTACATCACCATCCTCAAGTCGTGTGAGAAGCCCCGCCTTTAATGGCACTCTGACAGTGATCCACTGAGGTTGTGATATGAGTCCTGACACTACAGCAAAGCTGGACCTTATTTTTCAGATGTTTTCAGCTATTTTGAGCCTGCAAAAGATTCACATACAACAAAACTCTTCAAGAATCGATGTAAATGTACCTTAAATTAACATGGGGCAGGAATAGAAGTTAGAAGAAGGTTGGCTTGGGCAGAGCTGATCAGAGTTGAGGGCAGGTATAAACAACAGCTTCATTACTGATTGGAAATTGTGAAGATATTTTCATTATGAAGGCAATAATAAATTAATTTTTTAAAACTTGACTGGAGAGTTGGGACCGACTACATAAAGGTTGAATTTACTTAGTTGTGAATGTATTTGTATTTTGGGGATAATGCTTTAATGACCAACTCATGCAAGTTGGTGGATACTTGTATCTTACAGTACCATGAATGCATACATTTTGAATATGGGTGGCGCTAGTGGGATTTGAACGCCTAGCTAGTACAAATGGAAATGTGGAACCAAAGGTTTCAACTAGTTTCACACTGTGAAATTTAACATATTTTTACATTTAATGTGGTCAAATCCTTTTTGTGGGTTCAAGTAGTATTTAAAGTGAATCTGATAGAAGAAAATTACACCTCAGTTTGTAGCTACTTTAATGTGTTTGATGGTCAAGATAAAATGCAGTCTTCTTCTTTGAAAACGTTTTGCCCCCACTTTAAAGGTGCAATAAGCAATATTTTTGCCATTGATCAATTTAAAATGCATATCTGAGGATACAGCTGAGACCTAGTGTGGGGCACTGACAACATGGGGTCACTCTTAGCCCCTCTGTGTGTTTTCAGAGTTTTCTAATGTTTGTTGTCAAAAACGGACCCGTGCCTTAGCTCCACCCAACTCCGCCCAGCTCTCTGGACCCCATCCAGAACTTTATAAAACTGAAAACAGTCAGTCCCCAGTTCCGATTCAACCTAGCAGTGCAGTTCATCATAAGAAATGGCACTAGAGTCAACATTGGGCTCTCCTTTTGGAGGTGGAGAGCACTGAGAGCCAAGAAGGGATTGAAGCATGACTCCGACTTGGCTCTTTTCCTCCTGGACTTTTGAGTAACATCACTTCCTCTAAAATGTATTGTAGCGTCCCAGTGTGTGTCACATCATCGCGGGGAGTTCCCAGCATGCTCCAGGGCGCAGCAATGTTATGGTTCTTAGTGTTTATAGTTATTGTTTGGTGTTCCAGGTAGAAATATTTGATGTGTCCCATGTTTAATTCCTCTTATGTGTCAATAGCTGTTGTGGATGAATGCGTAGTAAATCATTATTGCCCGTATTACCTTGAATTTGTGAACCATGCCTCTTCTGCCTGTGCAGTCACACAGTCAGATTGACAGACCAGGCTGTCTCTGATGGACAGCAGAGAATCAGAGTAGCATGGTAGCATAGTCACAAGTGGATACAGTTACAGCTCCGATCAGTGTTGCTAGATTTAGTGACTTTTCAGACCCCCTTGGTGACTCTATTATGAAAAAGCGACTATAGCAACAAATCTAGCTACTTGCTAAATGTTATTTGTTGACAGCCAATGCACAGCCACAGTTTGGGGACAAATTGGTACCACTTATGCACACAAATTTGTCCTGTCTGATATGGAATTAGATTTGGGTCAAAAGTATTAAACAAAATATTGACAATATCCAACAAAACATTTGAAATTGACAGCAAAATTAATTTCATTGCAAAGAAAAAGGGATCTCAAGAGCAAAACTTAAGCTCTAAGACAATGTACTGAAAACATAACATAGCTGCTCACTCAATTACACACAATACTCTTGTATTGTGTCAATACTTACCTTAAGGCTGCACTAGCTAAGAATGTTATGTAAAAATACACCGGTTATATCAACCCAAAAAGAGGGGCTGCACCAGAGAAGAGCTCCCATATCCCTGCTGTGGGGTTTGGCCACTTCTCCCACAGGAAGTGATGAATCAAAACATGAACTGGACTCACCAACATCATCATGTCATATATTCTTTTGACCAGCAGGTGGCCCTAGTGTGCGCTTGAAGCCTTGAGAAATGAATCCATTTTCAACACAACAACAACACGTGTGTGTGTGTGTGTGTGTGTGTGTGTGTGTGTGTGTGTGTGTGTGTGCGCGTGTGCGCGCAGTTTCAAGGTTCAAGGTTGGTGTGAGCCATTGAATACACCTCACATGACATCCAAAGATCTCAAGGCTAACCTGGAGATGTGTGGGGCAATGGTTTCAGCCTGTACTATATGCCATACCATACGACACTGAACCAAGAAGGGCTTTCTGGTCGAAGGCCACAGAAGACCCCAAGAAGAAGGGCCAATTGATCTTTGCCAAGACCCACCTGGAAAAACCTGAATCCTTCTGGGAAAATGTTGTGTGCCGATGATACCAAATTAGAGCTCTTTGAAAATGCAGATCAGCACTTTTATTAAGCTTTAAAAATTAAGCTTTTGAAGAAAAGTAGCTTTGCTGCTACTGGACTTCTTTAACGTATTAAGGGCATCATGAAATCAGAAGATTACCAAGGTGTGAAGACAGAAAGTTGTTTAAATTTCCAATTATTTCAGAAGATATTGTACATTATCTGCATAAAAGACAAGGCTGTACTCTTGTATTATGCCAACCCACAAGTATATTCAGTATGTGTTTTATTTGTTTAGTAAAATTGAAATGAATGAGAAACAACACCCTATTCAGAATTTTTCTGATTGATGCATTACCCTTAGAAGCCCTTAAACTCTCTCAAATGAAAATAATCGTAGTTTACCTACTTTCACTTTATTGTATTAAGGAGGTGGAGGTAGTGGAATCTTACAAGTTCCTGGGGGTGCACCTCAACAATAAACTGGACTGGTGCACTCTTCTTTGCTGTTGTACGTTGGGGAGATGGCATCAAGGCAGAAGATGACAACAGGATTAATAAACGGGTCAAGAAAGCTGGCTCAGTTGTGGGAGAGAGCCTGGACAGCCTGGAGGAAGTGGCTGAGGGGAGGATGAGGTCCAAGATCAGATCCATCTTGGAGAACCCATCTCAACCCCTCTATGATGAGATGAATGGGCTGAGAAGTTCCTTCAGCCATCCTCTCACTACTATTATTACAGGTGTCAATGTAACGATAAAGAACATATCACTGCATTAATTAAGATTGCTCAAGTTTAAAAAATAAAACGAAAAATAATAGTGCTTGTTGGTTTGGTTATCAGGGTCTTGCAAAAAAAATCATGTGTATGGAAATTTGTCAAAGAATTTCCCCTGAAAGTTGTTAAAGCAGGTGTATTATTTAAAGGGTACACAGAAAAAATTGCAACTGAGAGAGTTTACTCCATAAATTTACTTTATCTGAGATCACACTATAAAAAACGTTGTTTAATGGAGGCCTGTTCACAACATCAATATCATGTTGTGAATAGGTGCGTTTGGGAATGGGAGTGTTCACTAAACAAGACTGGAAACCTGTTAATCAGAGCAAGCAGCTCAGTAAGCTGTGACTCAGGTAATGAACAACTGCCTGTCCAGATTACAGTAAGACCGCGCTGAGTTTTTAAGCCTACCAGAAACTACAAGGCTTCACCAGGCGCTGTAACTTCCAACGCCTACACCATCCAACGTCACATCAGTAACAACCGTCTAGGACCTTCATACACAAGCAACCAAACTAACCATGGAGTACTCGGACTACACATCAACCCCCCCGCTTTCGGAGCCATGGGGTTAACAACATCCGTCGGAACGACAGAAAAGTCATCTGTGCATGAAAGTAAGCGTTGCATCCCACCCATAGCTGTTCTGGTTAATGTTGGGTTAAAGTGTTTTTCTCAAGTATTCAAGTGTTTTGGTCACGCTGAGATCGTAAGAATTGACCACTGTAATGTTTATTGTGTGGTGTCGTGTTTTCTCGATGCTGTTGTTTTTAGTGTCTCTAGAAACCTTGGTCGCTTCCTTCCTTCCCCGGAAATGATCGTTGTGCATGCAAAAATAAATGGAAGACGCTATTTTACAGAACATAGTTTAGTAAAGTAACGTTACATTACTAAACATACACTGATCGGACTAAACACGATTCCAGGTGAAAGCTTTGATTCCTTATTGATTTCACCTGTTAAATCCACTTCAGTCATGAAGGGAGATGAAGGTGAGGAGACGTTAAAGAGGCTTTTGAGTCTCTTGAGCATCATGGATGTGGATTGTGCAGAGTGGGATGCAACTCAACAGTGGTTCTTATATTTTGTAGTGTAGTGCTAAGTGTAGAGCTAAATAGAAAAAGAAGCAGAGGGACATAGAAGACACAAGGCCACAGTGGTAGTGGACAGTGGTATAAATATATTTTATACCACTTTATACATACTTATATTTATCTTTATACATACTTATATTTATCTGCACTTGTTTATTTTCTTCTATTTACATATACAACATATATTTTTTGTAATCCATATTTTAGTAAGTAATCAAGACTGTTGGTAACAACTGTAAATAAGTCCATGAATGTTAATAATCCATACTCGCTCCCATAACTCCCACTTTTACAGTCTGTTTAACCTAGCTATTGGGTAGCATGTGTTTACATAGCCACACAACTGTTTTTTATAATTTATTTTATTGCTATTTTATTTCTTTTATTTCTTTCCTTTTTTGTATTCTGGTCGTGTACTTTTGCTGTTGCAACGACCTAACTTCCACATGGGGTCAGTAAATTCAGGAAGTGAATGTAGTTAATAAAAGCTGTTAACAAAACACTAATGAACTTTTTTCTTTTCTTTTTTTTAACAGTGGATGACATCATGGAGAATGTTAAAGAGGAGCTTAAAGCCCATCTGAGGGAAAAGTTTACATGTATACATGAAGGTACAGCAGCCAAACGATCTCGACTTGAAAAGGTCTACACAAGACTCTACATCACCGAAAAGATTGAAGAATATGCTTGCAAGTCACATGAGAATTCTGCATCATTTTAAATTTCAAGATGAGGGGTCATCAGTAAACTGGATCGGACGTCAGGGAATCTCAAGCTAGATCGACAGCCTTGATATCTTCAAGCCTAGAAGAGCCCTTCTCAAACCCCTACCCATCAAAAAAGTAATGACAAAGGGCATCGCTGGAATTGGAAAGACAGTTGCTGTACGAAATTTCACTCTTCAGTGGGCAGAAGGAAAATCCAACCAGCACATTGATTTCATCTTTGTGATTCCCTTTAGAGAGCTGAACCTGCTCAAAGAGGGCGAGTACAGTCTGCTACAACTTCTGCTTCGCTTCTACCCTGAACTGAAACGGATACAAGATACACAGAGACTTGTTGACAAGCAAGTGCTGTTCATCTTTGATGGTTTGGATGAAAGCCAGATTTCTTCTGGATTTTGCTGATAGCAGGAGAGTGAGTGATATAGCTCAGACAGCAACAGTGGATGTGTTGCTGACAAACCTCATCAAGGGGAACCTGCTTCCCAATGCTATGCTCTGGATAACTTCCCGACCTGCAGCAGCCAAACTGATTCCTCCTGAATACATTGACCAAATGACAGAAGTGCAAGGGTTCACTGAACAACAGAAGCTTGAGTACTTCAGGAAGAGATTCAGTGATACTAACCAGCCTGAAGAAATCCTATCTTGCCTCAGAGGGATGATAAGCTTCTATTTTATGAGCCATATACCAATTTTCTGTTGGATCACAGCTGAGGTATTTAAGAAAGAATGGAGCGACCAGAAGAGTAGAGCGATCACAACGGTGACAGAGTTGTACATTTCTTATTTACTAATTCAGACACAACGGGCCACAAAGAAATATGAGGAGAATAGGGCAGGTGATGCTCAAAAGGAAATGTCAGAATCAAGGGATCATGCCATGCTTTTTAAACTGTCCAAGTTGGCTTTTGAACAGCTGGAGAAAGGGAACATCATATTCTATGAAGAGGACCTTAGGCAGTGTGGCATTGATGTTGACAAAGCTTCAATGTTTTGTGGGTTTTGCTCAGAAATCCTGAAGCAGGAGTACGGGCTGTACCAGGAGAAGATGTTCACCTTCGTGCATCTGAGCTTTCAGGAGTTCCTTGCTGCTGTTTACACGTTCCACCTCTGTGTGACCAAGAACATCAGCGCTTTGAAGTCTTTTCTGGAGGTTGACCCAACAGATCTGGCCTTTCATGAGTTGCTGAAGAGGGTTGTGGATAAAGCCCTTACAGAGTAAGACAGGTCACTTGGACCTGTTTCTGTGCTTCTTTCTTGGCATCACGCTGGAGTCCAATCAGACCATGTTACAAGGTTTACTGCCACAGACAAAGAACTGCTCACAGACGGTTGAGGAGATGAAGAGATACCTTCGAAATTTCCATGCAGGGAACATCCCACCTGAGAGGTGCATGAATCTTTTCCTCTGCAGGTATGAGCTGAAAGAACAAAGAGTCCAGAAAGAAATCCAAACATTTCTTCAGTCAGGAGTAAAGCTCTCACCCATCGACTGTTCAGTACTGTCCAGCATGCTGCTGATGTCAGAAGAAGTGATTGATGAATTTGATCTGACACAATGCGTTACGCCATTTATGGGGTTTGAGAAGCTTCTCCTACCAATGAAAAACTGCAAAAGGGCCGCGTAAGTAGCACAGTACTTGATTTCTGGTTTATAGCACATTCATAACACCTGAACAAGAGCGCCATGACAGCTACATAGCAAATGAGAATCAACTCTAATGCCAGCTCTCATATGGTATTCTTATAACGTCTTAGTTAGTTTATACTTAATGCTCATCTGAGGGAACAAACGTTCAATGCACAGGAGAAAATTAATTATACAATAGTTGATGTATGATTACGTGACTTGTTGAATATATAGACTCTGCTAGCAGCTGGGTAACGTCACTTTGTTTATGGTAACATCCCAAGTTCAATACCAGAGAAAAAGTTAACAATTTCCCTCAAGTCGATATCAGGTTTGTGTCAGACAGCTTTTCTGGAAGTCAGACTGCTCCTGTCTGTCTAGCATTTGATGTCTGTCTCACACGAGGAGGAAGAAAGGCTTGTGGTACGATGTGTTTACAAGCTACAGGTGAGAGGCTTAGATCAATTTCTAAAGCCCTTGAAAGCACCAGCATCTGTGATATAATGGTTTTCTGTTTTGATGTTAAGGCTATGAAACTGTTTCACTGGGCTAAATAAATGTTATGAAAGTGCATAATACTTACTCTTCTCTCAAGTGTTTGTTGTCCCACTTCATCAGACCCAGCTAGATAAAGTGGGACGTCATGTTTTATTTAAGGTGGGCACGGTCCTTTAAGCTTTTTCAATGGAGGAAAGAAAAAGAGACAGAAACAGAAAGTGTACATTAGGGAGCCACCTGTATTTAAGCCAGGCAAGCCTCTGGTTCTTCTAGTACCGTTATATCAGATTCTGATTTAGCCCATCTGTACCAAGATGAGCTCATGTAAATTGATACTACCAAGTCTACATGGACATCACTTGGGTATAGCAAGGTGTGTCACTGGAGGCAGCACAGTGGCTCAGTGGTTAGCACTGTCACTTCACAGTATTTGTGGCGTGTATGTTGAACCGTCAAGTTGAGTTGTGGTGGCTCTGAACGTGGCTTCACATGTCAGCAAGCATTAAAAAGGTTTTCAAGCTTGTTGGTGGCTACATTTGTTATTTTGTCATGCCAAACCCTTTGCTGTTAACTAATGTTATTACTGGCTCCTAAAACTGGGGAATGGCTAGTGGTTTGCTGGCAAAAATGTTGTCTATTCAGACTTAAGGATGAAAAAAAATGAATTACTGAATTTGATTGGAGGGACATTTTAGACCTTTTATCCTGATGGTATTTGAATATGATGATGGAAAACTGAAGCTCTTATTCAGCTGGTTTGAGTGTAAAATGATAAATAATCCCTCATGTCTGCCATCATTATTTCAAAATGCCATTATTCAGTATTGTTATCTTTTTCTCCAGTTGATAACATGTATACTTTCTCAATACAATACTATTGTAATTCACCTTACTGAAAGTTGTTTTTTTATTTTGTGTGTGAAGCTATATCGCTTTTTCTGCTTTTACAGACTGAAGAGTGCGCATTTAAGCTATGAAGCCCTTGAAATACTCGTCCCCATTCTTCAGTCAAGAGACTCCGCTCTGAGAGAGCTGTGCCTGGCGGGTTTTGCTAACTGCAACGTTCCTCTCCCTCTACATATCTTTGATGCACTGGGAAGTCCTGGCTGTAAACTGGAGACGCTGAGGTCGGTTGTAGATCAAAGTCTGAGCTGTTTCTCCAGACATTCACTTTTGTAGTGAGCGACATATGTAGACTGATCCTTTCTAAACATGGAAGATATACAGTATGTTATATGTTTAACTTGGACTGGAATGCAGATAGTCTTTATCACAGCACATCCGACCTTCTGTTAGACGTGCACTACACCTCATTGTTGATGAATATATACCGTCATGTTTCTGCAGATTGTCTGGGGTTGCTCTTGGCCGTGAGCAGTGTCAGAGAATTACCTCTGTCCTTCAGTCAAAACCATTCCCCCTGAGAGCGCTGGAGTTGAGATACTGCCCATATGATTATCAAGGATATTATTGTGAAGAGGTGGAGAAGAAGGAAAAGTTTGGTGCTGACCATGACGATGAGAGCCTGTTGACTATTATCCCTTCTGTCTTGATAAGTCCAGTGTGTAAACTGGAGGAACTTAGGTAAGTGTCTTTGAGGATGGGATCGTCTTCACAGAATCAAGACTTCACATGTTGCTCTGCCATTATGGATTTTTTCCTTCATTTTAGGATGACTGGTTGTCTCCTAAAAAGTAAATGCTGTGAAGTGTTCGCCTCAGTTCTCAGCTCAAATTCCCACCTGAGAGAGCTTGATCTAAGTCGCAACGACCTGCAGGATTTAGGAGTGAAGCTGCTCTCTGTTGGACTGGGAAATCCTACATGTAGGCTGGAGATACTGAGGTACTAATACACACCCTGGCCTGAACAGGTTAAGCATGATCAAATATTGTGCAATATCTCTATGTAGTTAGAACATGCAGAGAATACAAACAATTCACTGCAATAGAGGGTCTTGTATGGTTTTGTTTTAATACGTCTACTTTTCTCTGCAGGCTGTCAGGCTGTGGAATCACAGAGGAAGGCTGTGCTTCTCTGGCCTCAGCTCTGAGCTCCAACCCCTCCCATCTGAGAGAGCTGGACCTGAGCTTCAATCACCCAGGAGACTCAGGAGTGAAGCTGCTGTCTGAAAGACTGGAGGACCCGAAATGTAGACTGGAAAAACTCAAGTTAGTACAGTGTAGAACTGCAGATATGCCTGTTGCTATTTGAGAGGAGATAACTAAAGTAACGATGAAACAGCATTTTGACAGCGTCTTGTTTCCCTTGTTTCACTGTCTGTTCCTCTGCCTCAGTGTGGACCATAATGAAGAACACTGGGTAAACCCACAGCTACTGAACAAGTGTAAGGATGTGATTCACTGAGCCACTGAATTGTTGGACTGGACTGTTAAACTGGCATCATGATGAATTATTACCTGTTTTTTTATAGATGCCTGTGAACTCACGCTGGACCCAGACACAGCAAACGAACACCTCCTCCTCTCAGAGGGGAACAGAAGAGTGAAGTATGTAGAAGAGAAGCAGCCATATTTAGATCACCCAGAGAGATTTGATGAAGTGTTCCAGGTGCTGTGCAGAGAGGGTCTGACTGGACGCTGCTACTGGGAGGTGGACTGGGAAGGACTTGTGTTTACTGGACTAGTATATAAGAGTATCAACAGGAAAGGACAGAGGGATGTGGAAATTGTGACAAGTGACAATACCTGGTCTTTCAGTATGTATGTGTGGAATGGTTTCTCTTTTCGACACAAAAACAGGGAGACTTTTATACCTGTCCCGGTTAAGGTCATTGACGTCAAGGCATTCCTGGCCAGACCCAGGAGACTAGGAGTGTATCTGGACTGGCCGGCTGGCATCCTGTCATTCTACTGGCTGTCATCTGACACAAAGACCCTCCTTCATACCTTCCACACCACGTTCACCGAGCCCCTCTACCCAGCGTTCCTCATTTACGGAAGAATCCTCTCTGACCCTGTCCAATGTTCTTGACTTGAAGATGGAGAGTGTGAGTATTTTTGGTTGGTTCATAGCACACTACCACAAGTTGGTATCTCGATAAAAATTAACTAAAACTAATATTGTGTCTTTCTGCATTCTAGACCCAGTCGAGCTTCACACCTGAACAACTAACTGAATGTACAAAGACTTTATACAGGTAACTATATATAGCAATACCCCCCCAACCCTTCAAACTATTTCTTCTCACCAGTTTACCACCATTACAGTCTGACATAAATTTGATAGTATACATCACAAAGATTGAAGTTAAGTAGTGCTAAAATGATAGATGAAGATGGGGTTGTTTAAGTGGGAAATGTTTTATTTATTTTTAAAACCACTGCATCACTGCCAATGTGTTTGCTTTACATTTGAGACCAGTGATGTGGTGGCAAATAAAAAGGTGGGCAAACTATGATCTCCTTCATGAACCTTCATATAATCTTCATATACCTTATATGACCTTATATACTTATCAGTTTGATACTAGCAGTGTATGCTAAAGTGTTAGCATGGAGCACTGGAGCCAATGATCTACCAGGGACACATGGATGATCTTGGTGTCTATGTTCTCATCCCTTAAAGGGTAAGTTGACCAACAAAAACTCAAACTTGTATTCCTGTACCCATTGTGTGTCCTCCAGGTTCAAGTTCCCTGGTCCAGGTGTGTTCCAGTGTACTTTGACAGGGCTGGTGTTTACTATGGCTCGGGAGGGGGAGGTGCTGTACAGGACTGTCCAGTGGGATGAGAGTCTCCTCCTCTCAGCTGGCAGGACGGCTGCAGGGCCGCTGTTCAGCATCCAGTGTCCTCAGGACTCTGTCCGTCAGCTCCACCTCCCACACTGTGAAACCACCCCTGGTAGGCACAGTGATGATGATGTATTTATTATTGTTCAACAAAAAAATAACAATGATCTACTTGGTTTTTGGCATTTTGCACAAGTCTCCAATGTTCAGTAATTTGTTGATTTATAGTTATTAGCATGGAATTAACATGACATTAGTATAAAATTGTAATGGTTGAAACCAGTAAAACAAAATGTTTTAATGGCTGTATGTATTCACAGCATCACTCTCTGAAGGCCTGTCTGTTGTCCACATCACTGATGATGGAATGAGCATCCTCGATCCACTGGAGATTACAGAAACCCACGTGGTTGTGAATGTCCTCCACCTCTCTGCCTTTGGCCTAGTATGGGATTACATTAAGAGATTTCTGACTTTCACGAGGCCAATCAGTGGCCAA
This sequence comes from Hoplostethus atlanticus, assembly GCA_034670405.1. NCBI lineage: Eukaryota > Metazoa > Chordata > Actinopteri > Trachichthyiformes > Trachichthyidae > Hoplostethus > Hoplostethus atlanticus. The sequence continues at coordinate 49,464 of JAXDDX010000391.1, read as the reverse complement.
GTTCTGCTGTTCCTCCGACCACCAGGCGGAAGGCAGAGACGAAAACTCAATGTGTTCCTGCTACCAAACAATGTCCCTCTCCAAGAGGTAAAGTTCCCTGTTGGATAATAGCTTGTTGTCAGCTCACAGTCTCATCACAGCACTGTTTTCATCAAGAGCCAAATTCAGGTCGGTCAGGCAGTGACACACTTCACTCCTCTCTATACCTGCTATCAAACATTATCAGGGTGGTAAAAATGATTTTCTTCAAATCAAGTCTGTTCTTTATTGAGCATTATGTAGTGAATAAAAGGAAGCAAAAGTATTCTTGTCAACATTTAACTTTAAATCTTCACATGTTAGCAGCTGTCATGCAAGTCCCAAAATGCTCTTCTCCTATACAAATGAATGTAATGATGTCACATGATGGGAGAATGTACTTCTACGTTTTTCATCTAATACTTGGACTGCTGCCATACAGTGAGGAATAGCAATATATATATATATGAGGCTTTTGAGTTTGTGAATCCTACAGGGATGGTTATTATTTCATATTATAGAGGAAGATATCCCAAATGAAGAACATGCACAAATAAATGATCTACTTTCATTGTTCATTTAACAAAAACTCAGATATCCCTGTGTGTAAAAATATGTGAACGCCTTCAATCAGTAAGTTGTGACTCGTCTCTTATCAGTGATGACTTGGAGTAAACGTCTCCTATAGCCACTGATCAGTAATCAGTCTCTGGCATCTTCCTGGAGGGATTTTCTCCCACTCCTTACAGAACTCAACTCAGTGAGGTTTGAGGTCTCACATGAACAGACGCTGACACAGCAGCTCAATTGGATTTAGGTCAGGACTTTGACTTTGGTCAATGGTGATATTTTAGAAGTCTCTATCATGTTGAATTCTCTCCATTTGTATATTATTTGTCTCACAGTGGACTGATGGAGTCCAGATCTTTTAGTATCACTTTCGAACCTTTCCCAGTTACCTTATGAAGTAAGTGAATATAGATCTTTTATTTCAGTTAAGAAAAGGCTTATTTTGATTAAATAAGGATTTCATTGTTAAAACTCAGTTAAAACAAGTTTTGTAAGGGGGGTTCGTAAACTTTGAGTCACGACTGCATAACTAAATCTTATTAGGATCTTAAGACAACACATACTCATGTATTTTACGATACATAACACTGTTTTATAGCCAGTGCTTATGTGTATATATGTACTATGTTTTTACGGTTCAGTCACTAACTTTAACTATACAATTTACACAGTCTGTACTTGTTACCCCTTCACTCCCTTTGTGGCAAGTTACTGTAATATCCATTTGTCAAGGATGCAGAACTGAACAGAAGGTTTTCATGAATAGGGTTGAAGCCATCGTCTACCTATCTTACTGTAAACGCTCTAATGAAAATGTTCTGATATCATTGAAGGTGAGAGGGCAACAAGAAAATGATGAGTATATCCGGACTCCTTCCAAATGTCATTTCACCCAAGGCCGGAGTTACAGACTAAACTGCAATCCTGAGGGGTATAAAATACAACCTAAGGTGAGCATGTCACATACAACGTCTGGTACCTACAAAAGGTCTGTTAGTACACACAGACACTACTTCTGAAATGAGTTTGTTCAGCTAAAGTAAATATAATTGTATTGAAAACAACACAATGTTTTCTAACATTTCTACTGGATTTCAGCGTTCGTCATTTGATCTCGATTTTGGACCAAATTACCACCCAACATTTGAGATTGTCCTGAATACGAGCACAGAGGGTGTGACTTTGATGGTCCTGGATGAAGAGAAGACAGAAGTCTGGGAGCATGAGGTTGATCTGACTGGTAAAGGCTTAACCCTGCTACAGCATCATTCAATCTGATGGGAATGGGATAGAGTACAATCCTGTTATAGCAGCACTTCGATACAATGGAAAACAATGTGCAGCTTCCATGTGGGTCTTGTGCACATAGTTATTGATACAGGCGTGGTACCTTCATACTCTCTGTCTCAGAGCATTCTTCAATCAGACTGCGTTCAATTCACAATCCTCATTGTTACTATTTTTTCATCATATTGCCTGCTGAATGAAATGTGACTCACTGCTAAATTGGTGATGGAATTCCTGGAATATCATGGACTTTGAGGTGTATTGCAGACAGGGAAAGTCAGGGAATTTGATAGATTCTCTGGGGACGTCAGGGAATATCAGTGAATTTTACAAATGGGTCACTTTACAGGAATATATCAGTGTATTTTCCAACTTATCTTGCATATTCACTGCATGGGACGGTTGTTTTCTACCCAACTGGAGTGGAAACCAGACGGTCAGATAAAAAACATTGACAGTCGAGGAAGGAACATGTTTAGGCTCATGAAAGCGTGCAAACTTAGTTATGGAAAAGCCTTGGATAGGTCATGGAATTTTACATCAGGAACACGGTGGGAACCCTGTAGTTTAAACCAATATTGTGTCTAACATAGTATTGTACATTTTGATTTGGTCATGTTCAAATTCCACTCATTTGGGTCTCTGTTAAAATGTGACTGTTGTTTATTGAATAAAAGTCTTTCTCCAGCTCATCTTCCAGGTCCTTGTCCAGGTGTGGAACATCTACCAAGGACTCAGAGTCTGTCAGCAGACGAGAGGCTGCGCTCAGCTCGGACAGAGTTTATTCAGCGAGTGTCAGAACCTGTTCTAGACAAGCTGCTGGATGAGCTTCTGCGACAGATGGTGATAAATGATGAAGAAATGGAGTCGTCCAGAACGAAAACCAGGACAGACAAAGCGCGAGACGTGATTGACATGGTGCGTAGAAAAGGACCAGGAGCCAGTTCGAAGATGATCTCCGTCTTCTGTGACCGGGACCCTTACCTTTCCAAAGAGCTTAACTTGAGCTGAAGCAGAAATGAGAATCTGTCGAGTTTGATGGTGACACCTGCCTTAGAAAGCTCACGGTAGTAGGGGGACTCAAAGTGAGATGGTCTTACATCACCATCCTCAAGTCGTGTGAGAAGCTCCGCCTTTAATGGCACTCTGACAGTGATCGACTGAGGTTGTGATATGAGTCCTGACACTACAGCAAAGCTGGACCTTATTTTTCAGATGTTTTCAGCTATTTTGAGCCTGCAAAAGATTCACATACAACAAAACTCTTCAAGAATCGATGTAAATGTACCTTAAATTAACATGGGGCAGGAATAGAAGTTAGAAGAAGGTTGGCTTGGGCAGAGCTGATCAGAGTTGAGGGCAGGTATTAACTTCAACATGTATACAACAGCTTCATTACTGATTGGAAATTGGGAAGATATTTTCATTATGAAGGCAATAATAAATTAATTTTTTAAAACTTGACTGGAGAGTTGGGACCGACTACATAAAGGTTGAATTTACTTAGTTGTGAATGTATTTGTATTTTGGGGATAATGCTTTAATGACCAACTCATGCAAGTTGGTGGATACTTGTATCTTACAGTACCATGAATGCATACATTTTGAATATGGGTGGCGCTAGTGGGATTTGAACGCCTAGCTAGTACAAATGGAAATGTGGAACCAAAGGTTTCAACTAGTTTCACACTGTGAAATTTAACATATTTTTACATTTAATGTGGTCAAATCCTTTTTGTGGGTTCAAGTAGTATTTAAAGTGAATCTGATAGAAGAAAATGACATCTCAGTTTGTAGCTACTTTAATGTGTTTGATGGTCAAGATAAAATGCAGTCTTCTGCTTTGAAAACGTTTTGCCCCCACCTTAAAGGTGCAATAAGCAATATTTTTGCCATTGATCAATTTAAAATGCATATCTGAGGATACAGCTGAGACCTAGTGTGGGGCACTGACAACATGGGGTCACTCTTAGCCCCTCTGTGTGTTTTCAGAGTTTTCTAATGTTTGTTGTCAAAAACGGACCCGTGCCTTAGCTCCACCCAACTCCGCCCAGCTCTCTGGACCCCATCCAGAACTTTATAAAACTGAAAACAGTCAGTCCCCAGTTCCGATTCAACCTAGCAGTGCAGTTCATCATACGAAATGGCACTAGAGTCAACATTGGGCTCTCCTTTTGGAGGTGGAGAGCACTGAGAGCCAAGAAGGGATTGAAGCATGACTCCGACTTGACTCTTTTCCTCCTGGACTTTTGAGTAACATCACTTCCTCTAAAATGTATTGTAGCGTCCCAGTGTGTGTCACATCATCGAGAGGAGTTCCCAGCATGCTCCAGGGCGCAGCAATGTTATGGTTCTTAGTGTTTAGTTATTGTTTGGTGTTCCAGGTAGAAATATCTGATGTGTCCCATGTTTAATTCCTCTTATGTGTCAATAGCTGTTGTGGATGAATGCGTAGTAAATCATTATTGCCCGTATTACCCTGAATTTGTGAACCATGCCTCTTCTGCCTGCGCAGTCACACAGTCAGATTGACAGACCAGGCTCTCTCTGATGGACAGCAGAGAATCAGAGTAGCATGGTAGCATAGTCACAAGTGGATACAGTTACAGCTCGGGTCAGTGTTGCTAGATTTAGCAACTTTTCAGACCCCCTTGGTGACTCTATTATTAAAAAGCGACTAGCAACAAATCTAGCTACTTGCTAATGTTATTTGTTGACAGCCAATGCACAGCCACAGTTTGGGGACAAATTGGTACCACTTATGCACACAAATTAGGCCAGTCTGATATGGAATTAGATTTGGGTCAAAAGTATTAAACAAAATATTGACAATGTCCAACAAAACATTTGAAATTGACAGCAAAATTAATTTCATGAAGAAAAAGGGTGATCTCAAGAGCAAAACTTAAGCTCTAAGACAGAAAGAATGTACTGAAAACATAACATAGGTGCTCACTCAATTACACACAATGCTCTTGTATTGTGTCAATACTTACCTTAAGGCTGCACTAGCTAAGAATGTTATGTAAAAATACACCGGTTATATCAACCCAAAAAGAGGGGCTGCACCAGAGAAGAGCTCCCATATCCCTGCTGTTGGGTTTGGCCACTTCTCCCACAGGAAGTGATGAATCAAAACATGAACTGGACTCACCAACATCATCATGTCATATATTCTTTTGACCAGCAGGTGGCCCTAGTGTGCACTTGAAGCCTTGAGAAATGAATCCATTTTCAACACAATTGGCTGGAAAGCCTCAGTGCTTCAAGAAGCTTCATTTCAACATCACTATAATTTACCATATTCTGGATTCATTTCACAAACAACACATTTATTTATACATTACAAGCAACGGTGCAAATTTTGTCTAGAAGGTGGGGGGAGGGGGGGGACCAACATTAGCGATGGCCAGTCCTTCTCTACTTTACTTTATTACTTTGACCTGTAGACACTATCCATCATAGATGTTTTTGTTGAATTAGGCCCACAACACCTCCAGATTTATACCAAAGAGATGAGCTTTGGAGAGGAGAGCTGATCTCTGCTGTTAAGGAGTTTGTGTATCACTCTCAAGTTTTGATTCATCACTTGGGTGAAGATTTCCTGCCAGTGTTCATACCTAACAACAGAATTTCATTTGAACTCTAGAGTATCTCAATTACGACTGTTGCAGCCCCACCTACATTTAGGCTGGTAAGATGGTGGTATTTGGACATAAAACTCTTACCTCGTGTAGCTTTACGCCGTAGCGGGGTGATTATCATTTGACTTGACCACTGATCTCAGTAGTTCTGTAATCAAATCTCAAGGTAATACATTGCCAGGCCTGTGATGATAAAACATTATTGGAAATGAGTGTCATGGATCAGTTTAACCCTCAAGCCTAAGCTATATCTATACATCAGGCCAGGTAGCCATCAGAGGAGTTCTCAGTCGTGTCTGTGTGTGTGTGTGTGTGTGTGTGTGTGTGTGTGTGCGCGCAGTTTCAAGGTTCAAGGTTGGTGTGAGCCATTGAAAACACCTCACATGACATTCCAAAGATCTCAAGGCTAACCTGGAGATGTGTGGGGCAATGGTTTCAGCCTGTACTATATGCCACACCATACGACACTGAACCAAGAAGGGCTTTATGGTCGAAGGCCACAGAAGACCCCAAGAAGAAGGACCGATTGATCTTTGCCAAGACCCACCTGGAAAAACCTGAATCCTTCTGGGAAAATGTTCTGTGTGCCGATGATACCAAATTAGAGCTCTTTGAAAATGCAGATCAGCACTTTTTTTTTACAGATGACAAAATTAAGCTTTTAAAGAAAAGTAGCTTTGCTGCTACTGGACTTCTTTAACGTATTAAGGGCATCATGAAATCAGAAGATTACCAAGGAGTGAAGACAGAAAGTTGTTTAAATATCCAATTATTTCAGAAGATATTGTACATTATCTGCATAAAACGCAAGGCTGTACTCTTGTATTATGCCAACCCACAAGTATATTCAGTATGTGTTTTATTTGTTCAGTAAAATTGAAATGAATGAGAAACAACACCCTATTCAGAATTTTTCTGATTGATGCATTACCTAGAAGCCCTTAAACTCTCTCAAATGAAAATAGCCGTAGTTTATCTACTTTCACTTTATTGTAAGGAGGTGGAGGTAGTGGAATCTTACAAGTTCCTGGGGGTGCACCTCAACAATAAACTGGACTGGTGCACTCTTCTTTGCTGTTGTACGTTGGGGAGATGGCATCAAGGCAGAAGATGCCAACAGGATTAATAAACGGGTCAAGAAAGCTGGCTCAGTTGTGGGAGAGAGCCTGGACAGCCTGGAGGAGGTGGCTGAGGGGAGGATGAGGTCTAAGATCAGATCCATCTTGGAGAACCCATCTCACCCCCTCTATGATGAGATGAATGGGCTGAGAAGCTCCTTCAGCCACCGTCTCACTACTATTATTACAGGTGTCAATGTAACGATAAAGAACATATCACTGCATTAATTAAGATTGCATAAAGTTTAAAAAATAAACATAAGAAAAAAATAATTAGAAATAATTAAAAAAGAAGGAAAAATAATAGTGCTTGTTGGTTTGGTTAGGGCCAAATAACAATCCATTTTGCTTTGAGTTTTTGTGGTGTCTTTCCAATAGGTGATATATTCCTCTTTTTGTCTTGTCTCTCTCTCTCTCTCAGTCAGTGCCCTCCCTCCCTCCCCTTCCCTCTCTCTCCCCCAGTCAGTGTCCCCCCCCCCCCTTGTCACAGTCCTTCAGCAGGTTTGTGCTTACAGTTTTGAGAATGTGTTTAGTGCTTCAGGAATTGTGTTTAAGCAATTGAGAAAAACTGTAAAAAGTCTGATGGCGGTCGGCAGGAAAGACTTCCTGTAGCGCTCTCTGTCGCACCGTGGTGGGATCAGTCTGCTGCTTCATAACCATGTCATGGAGGGGGAGGGACACATTATCCATGATGGCCAGAAGTTTGGCCAGCATCCTTCTCTCTGCCACCTCCTCCAGGGTGTCCAGATACATACATACAAATATACATTCATGTACATAAAAGTACATTTTGTGCAACAGTTGTGCAAATCAGTGCATCTCAAGTTACTATAAAATAGCATGAAACAAGTGACCAACAGGAGACGTTTGTAAAATGGACCACTGCAATCCACAGTTGTCCTTCGTTTCAGAGGAGAAGTGAGGAAAAAGCCGTTTCCTCAGCAGGACAGAGAGATGATCTTCTTTAAGCAGTAGTCAAACTCTGGCATCAGGCCACCCCGTTGTCTCCTGTATCGTTGTTTCTGCGGGAACAGGGGCAACAATTTCCTGCGCAGAGAGTAAAAACATGAAATGCAAGCAGATGTTAGCACTGGCTCCTGAAATGAAAAGTGTCAATTTGAAGCTCAGCGTCTTCCAAGGGTGTTATGGCAGAGGGAAGCAGGTTAATGATTTATTTTCATATAAATGATGATTTATGTGTTTGTGTTTTAAGTAACAACATAAGAAAATAAAAGCCACACTGCTGCCGGTCCCTATTCACATGTTTTGGTGAAACTACACAACTTTATTTAATCTGCTTTACTTTCCAACTCCGCCTCAACTAAATATGACCAAATGTTGAGAATCAGTCAGTGCCTCTACCTAATGTAGCTACATCAAAACAGAAGTGAATTCTGAAATGGACAGACATTTTAATACTTTGAGATAAGGTGAGAGATAGTTCTAGTGTCATACAGAGGCAAGACATGTTTTAATACTAACCTCCAGTTTTCCCACGTTTTGCTGCACAGACGATTAGCACCAGGACAAAGACCAACCATAGGCCGACTGCTGGGACAACTGCCAGGTGGTTTCTGCCTGGAGGATCAGAGCTGATGGGCGAGACTGTAGCAGCCTCTGGGAAACAGTACAGGAAACACACACACACACACACACACACAGGTCATGATTACTACTGAGACTCCAGCTGCAGACTGACTCTCCTGCTACGTTCTCCAGTTTATACTCTTTTCTTTTTGATGTCCAAAGAATCCTTGTTTCCATTTTGGGATTTTCATTGGAATATTTTATCTCTCAGGCTCATTTAGGAAAGCTTGTCATTGTATTAAATAAATCACCCTTAACCAGATTAATAAAACCTGATTAGGATTCAGTCTCCATGAAACAAACCTCCTCTTTAGATTGTAATTGCTCATGACATGATGAACTCAAATCAAGTTGTTTTTCTTGGCTATTGTCAGAATTCATATTGATGTTTTTTTTTATATTTTACAATATTGTGTCTATACATAATCTATATTCATACATATTATTATACATAACTATATTTATGTCTGCTTATATTTACCTATATTTACTACTTATATATACACAGCACATTTGATGTCTATTTGCTTTTCCTTCCTAAGGATTTGATTTGTACAATTCTTAGTTTCTACTGTTTTTATTATCTACTTTATTGTTTCCACTGTATACTTTTCTTTTTCTCTACTAAAGCCTATCCTACTGCTGCAAAAGTAGGATAGGAATGGCGCTCTCAGTACTACTACGAACAGTAGTAGTGTTTCTCCAACCATGTATCTTAACAGCATTCCAATGCCAGAAGCAAGTTAAAAATGAACAGCAATTACATTAGATATGTGAGTTAGTTCAAAATGTACCTGTAAAAAGTATTACAATCTTCATCTTCTGTGGTCTGTGTAACGCCATTTTTTTTAAATTGGAAATTTGAATTTTACAATAGTATAGAGTGAAGTGTCTTGTTTCTATTTGCCCTGAAATAACTTGTGACCACAGTGTGGTTGCAACAGGAGAAACAGCAGAAGTAAAAATGACTTACCATACATTGTGAGTTGATATGATGTAGGAAGACCTCCTTGTTTAGGGTAAATTGTATAGATTCCTGAATCATTTTTCTGCAGTCCTGTTAATGTAAAGAGCCCAGTGTCTTTGTCCCAGAGAACTCTGTCCCCGAACCTTTCCTTCAATATCTTGTTTTCTCTGTTATTCACCATAGCAATATTCTGTCGTTCATACAAAATAAATCCAAACGTCATGACAGGGTCAGGTAGAGTGATGGATCCTCCCTCAGTGCATGTCAGGTTCTTCTTTACTTGCTGTGCAGCAGATGAGATCATTACTGTAAAACATTGGGTGATACAACAGTCAGTGCAAAAAAAGAAGAGAATGACACAAATTCATAAGTTATTCCTACATTAGACGATCATACAGCTCCATTCCTCCAAGGCACAGGGAAGATGGGAGATGGAGCTGGGATGTGATGCAACCAAACACCACCAGTATATGGAACTAGTAACTAAACTAACATAGTAAACCCAGGGCCAACTGGTGTCAAATCTGAACACAGAACAAAAGTTTCATCATATTTGTGTCGTCCAATCACACACCTTTTCCAGCCAGTCTATATGTACAAAGCGCAAAAGGAATGTGTTGTTATTTCCTCTTTAGCCACTGAGATAACTGCTGTAAAACATCCAATAATAGTATTAATAGTAGTAGTATTCTTAATAATAGTAATAGTAGTATTAGAAGTAGTATTTAAATAACTTGAGTACTGTAAACACCAAACAGGGTGACATGGCTGAGTCTTTGATTTCTCTGTTGACTCATTTCCCCTTTAGCTACTGTGGAGATGGTGACGGATGAAGGTTGGAGGCTCGAGCGGCACTACAGTCAACGCAGTCAGTTAAATACAATCCGGCACCAGCATACGACAGACAAACTACTAGACAAACAGTGCCCGTTAAAAAGCTCTGTGATAACAACTTTATTAATTATGTGTGTATTTTAACACTGGAGGTAATACAAATCAAATTGTGGTACGGTGCTCGTGCCTATTGACCGACCGCACGCACCTAGTCAAACAGAGCATCACGGTCAGAACCACAGATTACAGCTTCACAAATTGTAACAAATAACTCAACCTGAACACTGGAACTGTTCTGCTGTTTGAAGCGCTAGACGTTGACCCTCAGGGTAATAAATTATGGTGTATTAACACACCGGCTGCGTCAAACCGTAGAGAGAAGAGACGAACAGCAGCAGACTGGACTGACAGTTTTTGCTCTCTTTCGCGCGCTCTCTCTCCCAAACTCGGTCTCAGTGTTCTCTCAGTGTTCTCTCAGTGTTTTCTCTCTCTCTCTCTCTCTCTCTCTCTCTCTCTCTCTCTCTCTCTCTCTCTCTCTCTCTCTCTCTCTCTCTCTCTCTCTCTCTCTCTCTCTCTCTCTCTCTCTCTCTCTCTCTCTCTCTCTCTCTCTCTCTCTCTCTCTCTAACTCGGTCTCAGTGTGCGCTCTCTCGCGCTCTCTCTCTCAAACTCGGTCTCAGTGTGCGCTCTCTCTCGCCCTCTCTCCAACTCGGTCTCAGTGTGCGCTCTCTCTCGCTCTCTCTCCAACTCGGTCCACAACTCTCTCTCCACAAAACTCGGTCCACATCTTTGCTTTTCTCCCTCTCTATGCCCTCTCCCCTCACCGCTACACTTTCAGATTGCCATGCTCCCTCGAAATACGGAATACGCCCGTAATCAAAGAACTCACGTTTAAATTAAAAACCGTTGCCATTTTGCACGTATTACATGGCCCTGAAGAGCTGAACTCAGCTGCAACTTAAAGAAAACACATGCAATAAGAAAACATCTTTGACATCAATTTTGACAACACACACAACACAATACAGACAACACAACACATTAAAGTGGAATTCTTGAAATAGGTAGCCTACCACACTTTTTGGAATTGCTCCGGTAGATTGCCTCAGTCGGCAGGCAATTCAAAAGATTGAGTACCTATTTTGCGGTATAAATAATGAGTCCATGAGCCCAGTTAAAAATACCGGAATTCCCCTTTAAGACAACAATTACAGACAACACAACACATTAAGACAACACACCACATACAGAAACGCGCTTGCCATTACGGCCAAACTACAATGGAAGTGTTTCCAAGGACATTTAAAAGTGAAGAACACGCCTAGACAGTCAATGGTGTTGGAAATTAGCTTAAAATGGCAAGTGTTTTTTTTATTTGTAACACTTGGATATTCACATGATTCAGATATTATTGCAAATATCGCCTGCGAGACTTATCGTAAAGGAGCTTGTATTGTTTTAAACACATCATTTACGCCATCGATGACGTTTTTCAAGCCACATACACGGAGTGCTTCAGGATGGATTCGGTTGGCCGGACAGTTTTGAATTACTGTATCGTAACATCACTCACAGATATCTGTGTTGTCAAATGCGATGAAGTGTTTTCTTAATTTGCTTGTGTTTTGTCTACTTGCATGTGTCTTTTTTAATGTTTGCAGTGCGTTGAAGCTTACAGGGCCACCGTCATCTCCGTCATGTGTTTCCATTTATTTGTGTTGGTGAAGTCCAGCCATTAAGCTGATTGCAGCCGGGCACCTTTTAAACTGAGTGGTGGATTTTGTGAGCGAGAGTGAGTCAGTGTGAGAGCTGACGGAGTGAGTGCAGAGCCGGCAGGGATGGGAAGGATCCGTCGGCTGTGGGAGAGCGAGCCAGCGCAGTGCCGCGTTCGAGCGAGATCCCGCGGGGGATTGCCGGATCGGAGGCGAGGGGCGCGAGCTGCGGAGAGAAACGGAGTGTGAGAGCTGGAGGTTCAGCGGGGTGTGCAGCCGGAGCAGCCTGCTAAGACTGTCAGTCCGGAGATGAGCGGGAGCTCCTGGAGCCTGGCAGACTGCCGGCTTTTGTGGTCCTCGCTGAACTCCGCCGGAGAGACGGAGGTTCGTCAGCGAGGGAGACGGGCGCCGAACTGCCCATCAAACACCGTGCCGAATTTATATTACTGCGACTGTAAATAAGAACGCCCTGCTGGCCAGTTAACACTGCTCTGCCCTGAATTGTCTTTATCTGTCCACGGACCCCGTGACCGTAGCAAGTGCCACAAATGTTGATTGTTTCGCAATGTCAAATCATTTCAACTGTAAAATCCGACACCTTTGTTGGTAAAATGTTACTACGCCTATGGGAGTTTGTGGTATTTGCTTCATAACTAGTAAACTAGCCCTCATATATAGCTGCACTGGGCCCGATCGAACTACCTTACGCCACTGCGTAGCAATAGAAAGAAGCACACAGCTTAACAAACCTCACGTACCAATGTTCTTCACCTGCCTCCTCCCCTCCCTCCCTCCTCCACTCTGTTTTATTTTCCACTGTTCTCTATCTCTAACCCATCACCAATGAATAGCAACTAAAGAACTATTAGATTCAAGATTCAGAGAAACTTATTTGTCAAGGATAAACATACCACATACAGGATGTGTAGTGAAATGAAAGTGGCAATGCTTACGATTGTTAAAAAAAACAGTAGATACAATATGGGCTGACGGTCAGCATATTTACAGTACAAAGTGAAAATAAGACGATAGCAACCCTATTACAACATATTAATTATATAAATAAAAAAGTATGAAAAATAATTGATAAATATGTGTTTGTCACTATCACGATTGTGTGGTGTGGTGTGATATGTAGCTATATGTATATGTATGTTATATGAATGGTCAAGCAACAATAAGATGACATGAGGAGGATTACTAATTAAAAAAATATCAATCACCCTCTTATTCCCTCCTGCTGATATAGTCCTATATTGATATAAGAGACATTTATCATGTTATAGGCCTAAAGACATAATATCATATCCTAATAATGAACAAAACCATTACCCAGAACATGAAATAAGATAAGAATAAGAATAGAATAATGTCTTTGCATTGCCAGTTTAACTTTTTTGGCCTGGCGAACAATCAGAAACGGATGGAAATATTAAACTTGGTTAAAGGATAAAAGAGTGTTTTGAAGGAGAAACGTAGATGAAACGTGGAATGAACGCATTGTTGGTTGATATTACTGTTAAAACTTTTTGGGTGGACTGAGCCCCCTTTTTTTGCTTTCATAATTAATTACTTTTTATTTGATGCACTAGTAGGCAGCTAGTGACCGAAAATCTATAGGCCTGCATAGCCTTTTAGGAGTATGGATACAATGTATTCAAGAAACGGACAGGAAATCACCCCAATGACATCGTTTCACTGAAACGTTCCTCTTCCGTCATGGATATAGCACCTCAGTGAGGGAGTCTCCTAACGCTATAAATTCCTAAATGGGAATATTATATAGTTATTTTTTCATCATGAGTTTACTATAAAATTGCTGCAAAAATTTGCTTTGGAAGTCAAATTTGTAGCATCTGATCTATGGAGGCACATCTCACTCTCTCCTCTCTCTCTCCTTTCTCCCTCTCTCTCTCTCTGTTTATGCTTGCAATTCTCTGTAAATGCTTCACTATTCACTATGTTTATTGTTTATTCGAAATCATTATGTATGTCTATGAGTTGAGTAGCCTAGCCTGAGTTAATGTTTAAAAATTCACTAAGATTTTTCTATGGGGTCCTGCAAGGTCTAAAATCGACCCCTCGCGTCACGTTTATGTTTAAATTAATGATATGCCCCTAATACAGTGACAAGGTTCAAGACTTGCCATGTTCCGTATCAGGAGACTAGACCGAGGCGGCGGCCGGACCCTGATCAGACGACAACAACCGTAGATTAACAACCAGAAAGCACGAACAGACGAAAGAGATATGTCTAATCTAACCAAAGTTGATATGGAGAATTAGACACAGATAGCACATGGCGCGGATCTCTTTCTCACTAGTTCAATACGGTTTGAACAGATTTTCGTTCCTTTCATTGTTCGTCGTCTACTAAGAAGCCCCAATTTATCGAATGCAAAACTATTAGATGATCCATTTTTAATCGACAACAAAACAATTAATTGATGATTTTGTTTTACAAAACAAATCAATGTTGTGGTGCGATGCAATTAAAAGTGGCTTCGAGACAAACACAGACCCGCGCAAGGAAAAGCAATTATACAGAAGAATTACACAATTGGAATGTGCTCTTGGAAAACAAAACTTTAGAAAATGTAACAAAAAACTGCGGAGTTAACTGGACTGGAAATAAAACTCATATTGATGTAATAACAAAGGATTAGAGGTATTATATATAGATCCAGGGGGTGTTTTCCCTAAGCGAGATTAGAAAAGCGCGCGATCAACCTCGCAAGCCTGGTTTTGAATTAACCTAACCAAATCAATCCAGCTAAAGCGTTTCCACAAAGCCCAAGTGAAGCTACCGGTGATCGGGCTATATACCCCGAGCCAGGCTGAAGCAATCAATAATTGCGCGTTGCACAGTTTTGTACACGGGTTATTTAAGCGCCCCGAGTGGTCGATCATGGATTCTGAATCGATTTCATCATGGCGAAAAATGACGGTAAAGACAGAGCCGCAAGGTTCACGCCACTGAACAAGCAACTTTAGTGAGGTCTATGAGGAAATACAGCCATATTACAATGAAAAGCGAAATACGATTGCCATAAATAAAAGGGAGAGAGAAAGATTGGCAACGAATTGCTGCTAGATTGAATGCGTCAGTAATTGTTGAAATAAAAACGACAAATTCATAGACCTATATAAATATCATGTGTTCCAACAATATTAAAATACTGAAGAAGCTGAGCTAAAAATCATTATAAAGTGAAACCATGCCCATATATGAAACCTCAAGACTGTAAATGTACTATCTATCGCCCATAAAATTATGTAGTAAAGGCTGTACGTAAGGTTCATCTTACTACATTACAATCATCGTACTGTACTAGACCCTATACGGGGATCGAACTCACAACCTTAAGACTGAGAGTCTCCGATGCTCTACTGACTGAGGCTGTTCCGGTTGGTATCGTTGTTACTTCTATTATACTTTTTTCTGAAATTGCGGTTTTTTCATCCTGGAAATTTGATCGCTTTGAAAGGCGTGTTCTTACAGTGACTGTAAATCCCATACAAAACAGTGAATGCTCTCCTTAGCAACCGGTGGAAACATCCTTGACCATATATTCATAGGTACTTCTTTATTATTTCAATAGATATGTTAAAATAAAAAATAATTTATAAAATAAAATAATGGTGTGTCAACAATTGATTCTGTAAGTTGTCACCTTTTCTAAAAGCAATTACGGGCACTTGAAGGTCCTCGCTGGACACTCATGGTTAAATGGTGGTTGCCTAGGCAAAACGCTCTGACCGTGACTGTATCCCCGATACAGCCTACATCATTTTATATTTTTATTTTCTATTACGTTACATTTTATGGTCCTGATAGTGTGGTGTCTAGGTAATAGTTTGAACATTAGGGATGGCGGAACCTTGTTTGAAAATTCATTGCGTTCAGTTCGAATCAGTGTTACGGAGTACCGATTCAGCTTCAACTGTTGTTTTAGCCTGATATCTAGCTGCCACGATAGTTTCGAGCATAAGTTGCCAACAGCAACTGGCCTTGAACGATGGCTTACTTGCTTTGTGAACCCTAATAAGCCTGAAAATGAGCCAGACTAAGCGAATAAGCCTGGATAAGTGTAAGCTCGTTTTGTGGAAACACCCCCAGGACCAACATGTTCAAGTTCAAGAGGTTTATTCGTCCACATAAATACACGGGGTGTTGCTGTGAAATGAAAAAGTGGCAGTGCTCAACCAGAAATGTGCAAAGGGCAACAATTCACACTATTTACAGATAAAGAAAACAACACAAATTTACAGTATTAGAGTAAGACTCTATTAAAAGAAACAATATCTACCAGTAAGAGCACTTAACATATAGAAATAAGATAAATTGTATGTGGTATAATATAAATTATGTGTAGTCTTTACCCTTAGTGTGTGTGTGTGTGTGAGTGCTTGTGTGCATAAGAGGGTCAGTGTGTGTGTCTTGAGTGGGGGCCCTTGTGAGGTTCGGGAGGTCACAGGTCCTGATGCTGAGGAAAGAAACTCCGTCCTCAGTCTCTTCTGTTTTGGCACATGACACGGAGGCGCTGCCTGACCGCAGCAGCTGAAACAGTCCGTTTGTTGGGGTGGTGAGGATCCTTACATGATCCTGCAGGCTCTGGTCTGCACCTCCTGGTGTACAAGTCCTGCAGGTGGGAGTGTAGTTCCAATTAGTACGTCACCGACACGCAACCTACTCTCTGCAGACCTTCCTGTCCATGAGCGAGAGCTGTTGCCAACCAGGCAGTGATGCTCGGTCCGGATGCTCCTCTACAGCTCCAAGAGTAGAAGGACTTGAAGGATCCTCCACGGAGACTTTAAATTTCCTCATGTTGCTGAGTGTAAAGGGCGCTGCCTCGCCTTTCTCACCAGAGTGTCTGAGTGTGTGGACCATGTGAGATCATCGTGATGTGGACTCCCAGGTATTTGTACCTGCTTCACGCCTCTCCACAGATAGTCCCCGTTTATCCCAGTGGTGAGTACGTCCTCTGCTTGTTGTTCCTCCTAAAGTCCACAATCAGCTCCTTAAGTTTTTTTTTTTTTATGGCGACATTCAAGAGGAGGCTGTTGTCCTGGCACCAGAGTGACAGATCACAACTTCCTCAGGTGCTTCTCATCGTTGTCGGAGTTCAGTCCCACCACCACTGTGTCATCCGCAAACTTGATGATGGAGTTGGAGCTGAACCTGGCCACAAACGTCAGGTGTGTACAGGAGTACAGTTAGGGGCTGAGGAACGCAACCCTGGGGGGAACCAGTGTTCAGGTGAGGGGGTTTTGGAGGAGTGTCTACTCAACTACCCTGACCACCTGGTGCCTGGCGTCAAGGAAGTCCAGTATCCAGGCACACAGGGGGGTGTTCAGCTCCAGCTCAATCAACATTTACCAGCCAGACTGGTGGGGACATGTTAAATTGAAAAGCTGAACTATTGTCAATGAACAGCAGTCTCACATGCCCCCTTCACGGCTGTCCAGATGAGAGAGTGAGGTGTGCAGTCACCTGGGAGTCAGTCATCATCCGTGGTCTGTTTTGGACGATTAGTCAAACTGCAGCGGGTCCATGGAGCCAAGGGAGGAAGGCGCAATGTAGTCCTTTATCAGCCTCTCAAAGCATCTCATGACCACCGAGGTGAAGGGGCCACCGGCGATAATCATTCAAGCATGCTGAGATGCATTCTTGGCACAGGGACAAAGTGGATCTCTTGAAGCTGGCCCGTGAACTCTATGTGAGACCACATGTGAGACTTTGGGGAAAATGCACTAAATTCTCATTCAATTACAAAACAAAACAACTATAGAAAGAATATGACTGAACATGTTACTGATGAACTGTGACTCCTGCTAATAACAGTTTAAACCCCATCCAATGACGGCCAAATAACATATACCCTTAACGGTGTTGATTAGAGTAGTCTACATTTGGTGGTAGCTAATAGATTTTCAATTTAGTCAATTCACGAACCATTTTTCACTTCCACGTTTTTGGATTGAGAAATATCCCACATACACCCTAGGTTAACACAGAGGACAGTATGGCGTCTGTGATGCAATAAAAACGTTGTCCAATGAGAGTAATACTATGTTGTAAAAGTGAAGGAATCGTAAAGCAAAGGAGCAATGTAGTTCTATGTGAGTGTACAGTTACATGTGGCTACTTAAATAAATTAGTGCAGGATGCACTGTATATATCACATTTCTTTATAATACAGTTGTTTAGGGGGAACAGAAATCTACTCCCTGAAAACCATTACTGATCGATTTATTTATCCTGCCACTTGGGGTTCATACTCCATACTTTTTTTAGTCTACATGTTTTTGTTTTCTTTCTTCTGCGTCTCTTTTTCCTAACGTGCCATGTTTGGCAGATCATGCATGTACTCTTATCGCTCTTTCTGTCTCATGTGACTGTATATTGGGACGAAAGTCGTATTTTTGGAGTAAAACTAAGTTAAGGTTATTTAATTATTTATTCCATTAAAGGATTTATAAGCTCATCTTAATGTGTGGCACTGACGTGGTTGATTATCACCCCCCCTTTCCTTATTTGTGAGGGGGGGGGGGGGGGGGGGGGGGGGGGGGGGAGGGTTTGGGGTTTGTTGACTGTTGGTGGTTGTGATGTATTGGACTGCCATATATGGATAGATCCGGCCAGGCTCATTTATCTTGAGTGGGTGTACAGTGGGCGTATACTACTGCTATTCTTTGCCTGTGTGCTTGTTTTCTTTTCTTTCATGCGTCTCTGCCATGTTGGTAGATTCATGCATGTACTCTTTTCCTCTTTCTCTCTTAATGTGGACTATAGCTGATGTAGAAAATGACCATGTTGTTTATAATTTCATGGCAGAAGTTGAAAAATAGTAGGACTGTTATTTGCCCTGAAATAACTTGTGACCACAGTGTGGTTGCAACAGGAGAAACAGCAGAAGTAAAAATGACTTACCATACATTGTGAGTTGATATGATGTAGGAAGACCTCCTTGTTTAGGGTAAATTGTATAGATTCCTGAATCATTTTTCTGCAGTCCTGTTAATGTAAAGAGCCCAGTGTCTTTGTCCCAGAGAACTCTGTCCCCGAACCTTTCCTTCAATATCTTGTTTTCTCTGTTATTCACCATAGCAATATTCTGTCGTTCATACAAAATAAATCCAAACGTCATGACAGGGTCAGGTAGAGTGATGGATCCTCCCTCAGTGCATGTCAGGTTCTTCTTTACTTGCTGTGCAGCAGATGAGATCATTACTGTAAAACATTGGGTGATACAACAGTCAGTGCAAAAAAAGAAGAGAATGACACAAATTCATAAGTTATTCCTACATTAGACGATCATACAGCTCCATTCCTCCAAGGCACAGGGAAGATGGGAGATGGAGCTGGGATGTGATGCAACCAAACACCACCAGTATATGGAACTAGTAACTAAACTAACATAGTAAACCCAGGGCCAACTGGTGTCAAATCTGAACACAGAACAAAAGTTTCATCATATTTGTGTCGTCCAATCACACACCTTTTCCAGCCAGTCTATATGTACAAAGCGCAAAAGGAATGTGTTGTTATTTCCTCTTTAGCCACTGAGATAACTGCTGTAAAACATCCAATAATAGTATTAATAGTAGTAGTATTCTTAATAATAGTAATAGTAGTATTAGAAGTAGTATTTAAATAACTTGAGTACTGTAAACACCAAACAGGGTGACATGGCTGAGTCTTTGATTTCTCTGTTGACTCATTTCCCCTTTAGCTACTGTGGAGATGGTGACGGATGAAGGTTGGAGGCTCGAGCGGCACTACAGTCAACGCAGTCAGTTAAATACAATCCGGCACCAGCATACGACAGACAAACTACTAGACAAACAGTGCCCGTTAAAAAGCTCTGTGATAACAACTTTATTAATTATGTGTGTATTTTAACACTGGAGGTAATACAAATCAAATTGTGGTACGGTGCTCGTGCCTATTGACCGACCGCACGCACCTAGTCAAACAGAGCATCACGGTCAGAACCACAGATTACAGCTTCACAAATTGTAACAAATAACTCAACCTGAACACTGGAACTGTTCTGCTGTTTGAAGCGCTAGACGTTGACCCTCAGGGTAATAAATTATGGTGTATTAACACACCGGCTGCGTCAAACCGTAGAGAGAAGAGACGAACAGCAGCAGACTGGACTGACAGTTTTTGCTCTCTTTCGCGCGCTCTCTCTCCCAAACTCGGTCTCAGTGTTCTCTCAGTGTTCTCTCAGTGTTTTCTCTCTCTCTCTCTCTCTCTCTCTCTCTCTCTCTCTCTCTCTCTCTCTCTCTCTCTCTCTCTCTCTCTCTCTCTCTCTCTCTCTCTCTCTCTCTCTCTCTCTCTCTCTCTCTCTCTCTCTCTCTCTCTCTCTCTCTCTCTCTCTAACTCGGTCTCAGTGTGCGCTCTCTCGCGCTCTCTCTCTCAAACTCGGTCTCAGTGTGCGCTCTCTCTCGCCCTCTCTCCAACTCGGTCTCAGTGTGCGCTCTCTCTCGCTCTCTCTCCAACTCGGTCCACAACTCTCTCTCCACAAAACTCGGTCCACATCTTTGCTTTTCTCCCTCTCTATGCCCTCTCCCCTCACCGCTACACTTTCAGATTGCCAGCTCCCTCGGAAATACGGAAATACGCCTGTATTCAAAGAACTCACGTTAAATTAAAAACGTTGCCATTTGCTACGTATTACATGGCCCTGAGAGCTGAACTCAGCTGCAACTTAAGAAAACACATGCAATTAAGAAAACATCTTTGACATCAATTTGACAACACACACAACACAATACAGACAACACAACACATTAAAGGGGAATTCTGAATAGGTAGGCTACCACACTTTTTGGAATTGCTCCGGTAGATTGCCTCAGTCGGCAGGCAATTCCAAAAAGATTGGTACCTATTTTGCGGTATAAATAATGAGCCCATAGAGCCCAGGTTTAAAAATACCGGAATTCCCCTTTAAGACAACACATTACAGACAACACAACACATTAAGACAACACACCACATTACAGAAACGCGCTGCAATTACGCCAAACTACAATGGAAGTGTTTCCAGAGGACATTTAAAAGTGATGAACACGCCTGGACAGTCAATGGTGTTGGAAAATTAGCTAAAATGGAAGTGTTTTTGGTTTATTTTAACACTGTGATCACATGATTCAGATATTATTGCAAATATCTGCCTGTCGAGAACTTATCGTATGGAGGCTTGTATTGTTTTAACATCATTACGCCATCGATGACGTTTCAAGCCACATCCACGGAGTGCTTCAGGAATGGATTCGGGGTTGGCGGACAGTTTTGAATTACTGTATCGTAACATCACTAGCAGATATCTGTGTTGTCAAATTGATGAAGATGTTTTCTTAATTTGCTTGTGTTTTGTCTACTTGCATGTGTCTTTTTTAAGTTGCAGTGCGTTGAGCTTACAGGGCCACCGTCATCTCCGTCATGGTTTTCATTTTTTGGTGGTGAGCCAGCCAATTAAGGCTGATTGCAGCCGGGCCCTTTTAACCTGAGTGTGGATGTGTGAGCGAGAGTGAGTCAGTGTGAGAGGCTGACGGAGTGAGTGCAGGAGCCGGCAGGGATGGAGAGGATCCGGTCGGCTGTGGGGAGAGCGGAGCCAGCAGCAGGCGCGTTCGAGCGAGGTCCGCGGGGGGATTGCCGGGACGGAGGCGAGGGGCGCGAGCTGCGAGAGAAACGGAGTGGGAGAGCGGAGGTTCGCGGGGGTGCAGCCGGGAGCAGCCTGCAAGAGCTGGTCAGTCGGAGTTGGAGCGGGAGGCTCCTGGGAGCCTGGCAGACTGGCCGGCTTTGGTGGTCCGCGGCTGACCCGCCGGGAGAGACGGAGGTGCGTCAGCGGAGGGAGACGGCGCCGAACTGCCATCAAACACCGGGCCGAATTATATTACTGACTGTAAATAAAACGGCCCTGCTGGCCAGTTAACACTGCTCTCCTGAATTGTCTTTATCTGTCACGGACCCCGGTACCGTAGCAAGTTGCCACATATGTTGATGTTGTCCAATGTCAAATCATTCAACTGTAAAATCCGACACATTGTTGGTAAAATGTATATACGCCTATGGTGTGTGTGTATGTGCTTCATAACTAGTAACTAGGGCCCGTCATAATAGCTGCACTGGGGCCCGTCGTAACTACCTTACGCCACTGCGTAGCAAAGAAAGAAGCACACAGCTACATACCTCACGTACCATTGTCTTCACCTGCCTCCTCCCTCCCTCCCTCCTCCACTCTGTTTTTTTTTCCACTGTTCTCTATCTCTAACCCGATCACCAATGAATAGCAAACTAAGAACTATTAGATTCAAGATTCAAGAACTTTATTTGTCACATACACATACAGGATGTGTAGTGAAATGAAAGTGGCAATGCTTACGGGATTGTTAAAAAAAAACAGTAGATACAATATGGCTGACGGCAGCAATATTTACAGTACAAAGTGAAAAGTAAGAAGAAGCAACCCTATTTACAACATATTAAGTATATAAATAAAAAAGTATGAAAAATATGTGATAAATATGTGTTGTCACTATCTACGTGTGTGTGTGTGTGTGTGTGATATGTAGCTATATGTATATGTATGTTATTATGAATGGTCAAGCAACAATAAGATGACGATGAGGAGGATTATTAATTTAAAAAAAAATCAATCACCTCCTTATTCCCTCCTGCTGATATAGATGCCTATATTAATATAAGAGACATTTACATGTTTATTAGGCCTAAAACATAATATCAATAGCCTAATAATGAACAAAAACATTACCCAGAACATGAATAAGGATAAGAATAAGAATAAGAATAATGTCTTTGCATTGCCAGTTATAACTTTTTTGGCCTGGCGAACAATCAGAAACGGATGGAAATATTAACTTGGTTAAAGGATAAAAGAGTTTTTTGAAGGAGAACATAGATGGAAACGTGGAACTGACGCATTGTTGTTGATATTACTGTTAAAACGGTTTGGGGGGACTGAGCCCCCTTAGAAAATGGTGCTTTTGTTGCGCACGAAGCATGCGCCATTTTTTTTTTTCCTTCATTAATTAATTAAATTTTATTTGATGCACTAGTAGGCAGCTAGTGACCAGAAAATCTATAGGCCTGCATAGCCTTTTAGGAGGTATGGATACAATGCATTCAAGAAACGGACAGGAAATCCTCTCCATGACACTCGGACTCCTCAGTAGTAGTAGTAGTAGTAGTAGTTCCTCTCCGTCATCATGGAGATACTCCTCAGTGAGGAGTCTCCTGAAGCGCTATAAGTTCCTATGGGAATATTATAGTTATTCTTTCCTCATGAGTTACTAGAAAATGCTGCAAATTTGCTTTAAGTTCAAATTTGTAGCATCTGATCTGATGGTGGCACATCTCTCTCTTCTCTCGCTCTCTCTTCTCTCGCTCTCTCTCTCTCTCTCTCTCTTTATGCCTTGCAATTCTCTGTAAATGCTTCACTATCACTATGTTTATTTGTTTATTCGAAATCATTATGTATGCCTATGAGTAGCCTTAGCCTAGTTAATGTTTAAAAATCACAGATTTTCTAGGGGGGTCTGCAGGTCTAAAATCGACCCTGCGTCACGTTTATGTTGAATTAATGAGTATGCCCCTAACAGTGACAAGGATTCAAGACTGCCATGTTCAGATCAAGAGACTAGACGGCGCCGGACCCTGATCAGACCGACAACAACGTAGATTATCAACATGGAAAGCACGTTGCAACGAAAGAGAATATGTCTACCTTAGTTGATATGGAGAATTAGACACAGATACACATGGCGCAGAATCTCTTTCTCACTAGTTCAACGGTTTGAACTAGTTTTCGTTCCTTTCATTGTCTCGTCGTCTACTAAAAGCCCCAATTATCGGAAATGCAAAACTATTAGATGATGCCATTTTTATTTCGACAACAAAACAATTAATTGATGATTTGTTTTTCAAAAACAAATCAATTGTTGTGTGCGATGCAATTAAAAGTGGCTTCGGAGACAAACACAGACACGCGCCAAGGAAAAGCAATTATACAGAAGAAATACACAACTGGAATGTGCTCTTGGAAAACAAAACTTTAGAAAATGTAACAAAAACTGCGGAGTTACTGGACTGGAAATAAAACTAGATGATGTAATAACAAAGGATTAGAGGTATTATAGATAGACCAGGGGGGTGTTCCACAAAGCGAGTTTAGAAAAGCGGCGATCAACCTCGCAAGCCTGGTTTGAATTAACCTAACAAATCAATCAGGGCTAAAGCGGTTCCACAAAGCCCAAGTGAAGCTACCGTGATCGGGCTAAACCGAGCCAGGCTGAAGCAATCAAGATAATTGCGCGTGCACAGTTGTACACGGGTTATTTAAGCAGCCCGAGTGGTCGATCATGGATCTGATCGATTCATCATGGCGAAAAATGACGGTAAAGACAGAGCCGCAATGTTCACGGCCACTGAACAGCAACTTTTAGTGGAGGTCTATGGAGAATTCAGCCATATTACAATGAAAAGGGAAATACGATTGCCATAAATAAAGGGAGAGAGAAAGATTGGCAACGAATTGCTGCTAGATTGAATGCGTCAGTAATTGTTGAATTAAAAACGAACAAATTCTATAGACCTTATTAAATATCATGTGTTCCAACAATATTAAAGAACTGAAAAGCTGTGCTAAAAATATTATAAATGAAACCATGCCATATATGAAACCTCAAGACTGTAAATGTACTATCTATCGCCATAAATTATGTAGTAAAGGCTGTACGTAAGGTTTCATCTTACTACATTACAATCATCGTACTGTACTAGACCCTATACGGGGATCGAACTCACAACCTTAAGACTGAGAGTCTCATGCTCTACTGACTGAGCTGTTCGGGTTGGTTCTTACTTCTATTATATTTTTATGAAATTGGTTGTTTCCATCCTGGAAATTGATCGGTTGAAAGCGTGTTCTACAGTGACTGTAAATCCCATACAGAAACAGTGAATGCGTCTCCTAGCAACCGTGGAAACATCTTGACATATATTCAAGGTACTTTATTATTTCAATGAATTTGTTAAATAAAAATAATTTAGAAAATAAAATAATATTGTGTCATCAAATAATTTCTGTAAGTTGTAACCGTTTTCTAAAAGCAATACGGCACTTGAGGTCTCGCTGGACACTCATGGTTAAATGGGGTTGCCTAGCAACGCTCTGAACCGTGACTGTATCCCGATACAGCCTACATCATTTTATATTTTTTATTTTCTATTAACGTTACATTTTATGTCTGATAGTGTAGGGTCTAGGGTAATAGTGTTGAACATTAGGATGGCGGAACCTTGTTTGAAAATCATTGCGTTTCAGTCGGATCAGTGTTACGGGAGTACCGATTCAGCTTCAACTGTTGTTTAGCCTGATATCTAGCCTGCCCCGATAGTTTCGAAGCATAAGTTGCCACAGCAACTTGGCTTGAACTATGCTGAGCTTGCTTTGTGGAACCGAATAAGCCTGAAAATGAGCCAGACTAAGCGAAATAAGCCTGGATAAGTGGTAAGCTCGCTTTGTGGAACACCCCCCAGGACCAACATGTTCAAGTTCAAGAGGTTTATTCGTCACATACATACACGGGGTGTGCAGTGAAATGAAAAAGTGGCAGTGCTCAACAGAAATGTGCAAAGGGCAACAAGTTCACACTATTTACAATAAAGAAAACCAACACAATATTTACAGTATTAGAGTAAGAGCTCTATATAAAAGAAATACAATATCTACAGTAAGAGCACTTAACATTATAGAAATAAGATAAATTGTATGTGTGTATAATATAAATTATGTGTAGTCTTTACCTTAGTGTGTGTGTGTGTGTGAGTGAGTGTGTGCATAAGAGGGGCAGTGTGTGTGTCTTGGTGGGGGCCCTGGTGAGGTCGGAGTTCACAGTCCTGATGGCCTGAGGAAAGAAACTCCGTCTCAGTCTCTCTGTTTTGGCAGCATGACTACGGAGGCGCTTGCCTGACCGCAGCAGCTGAAACAGTCCGTTGTTGGGGTGGTGAGGATCCTTCATGATCCTGCAGGCTCTGGTTCTGCACCTCCTGGTGTACAAGTCCTGCAGGGTGGGGAGTGTAGTTCCAATAGTACGTTCAGCCGAACGCACTACTCTCTGCAGAGCCTTCCTGTCCTGAGCGGAGCTGTTGCCAAACCAGGCAGTGATGCTTCCTGTCAGGATGCTCTCTACAGCTCCAGAGTAGAAGGACTGAAGGATCCTCCGGGAGACTTTAAATTTCCTCAGTTGCCTGAGGTGGTAAAGGCGCTGCCTCGCCTTTCTCACCAGAGTGTCTGTGTGTGTGGACCATGTGAGATCTTCGGTGATGTGGACTCCCAGGTATTTGTACCTGCTCACCCTCTCCACAGTAGTCCCGTTTATCCCCAGTGGTGAGTACGTCCTCTGTTGTTGTGTCCTCCTAAAGTCCACAATCAGCTCCTTAGTTTTGGCGACATTCAAGAGGAGGCTGTTGTCCTGGCACCAGAGTGACAGATCAGCAACTTCCTCCAGGTAGGCCTTCTCATCGTTGTCGGAGATCAGGCCCACCACCACTGTGTCATCCGCAAACTTGATGATGGAGTTGGAGCTGAACCTGGCCACACAGTCATGTGTGTACAGGGAGTACAGTAGGGGGCTGAGGACGCAACCCTGGGGGGATCCTGTGTTCAGGGTGAGGGGGTTGGAGGTGTGTCTACCCACCCTGACCACCTGGGGCCTGGCGGTCAGGAAGTCCAGGATCCAGGCACACAGGGGGGTGTTCAGTCCCAGCTCAATCAACTTACCAGCCAGTCTGGTGGGGACTATGGTATTGAAAGCTGAACTATAGTCAATGAACAGCAGTCTCACATAGCCCCCCTTCCGGCTGTCCAGATGAGAGAGTGTGGTGTGCAGTACCTGGGAGACAGCATCATCCGTGGATCTGTTTGGACGATAAGCAAACTGCAGCGGGTCCATGGAGCAAGGGAGGAAGGCGCAGATGTAGTCCTTTATCAGCCTCTCAAAGCATTTCATGACCACCGAGGTGAGGGCCACCGGTCGATAATCATTCAAGCATGCTGGAGAAGCATTCTTGGGCACAGGGACAATAGTGGATCTCTTGAAGCAGGCCGTGAGACATGGTGAGACCAACATGGTGAGACTTGGGGAGAAATGCACTAAATTCTTCATTCAATTACAAAACAGAAACAACTATAGAAAGAATATGACTGAACATGTTACTGATGAACTGTGACTCTGCTAATAACAGTTTAAACCCCATCAATGGTACGGCCAAATAGACATATACCCTTAACGGTGTTGATTTAGAGTAGTCTACATTTTGGTGGTGTAGCTAATTGATTTTCATTTAGTCAATATCACGAACCATTTTTCACCTCCACGTTTTTGGATTGAGAAATATCCCACGATACACCCCTAGTTAACACTGACAGTATGGGCGTCTGTGGATGCAATAAAAACGTTGTCAATGAGGTAATACATGTTGTAAAAGTGAAGGAACGGAAAGCAAAGGAGCAAATGTATTTCTATGTGAGTGTACATATGTTTACATGTGGCTACTTATAAATTAGTGCAGGGATGCACTGTATACATCACATTTCTATTATAATACAGTTTTTAGGGGGGGAACAGAAATGTACTCCTGAAAACCATTACTGATCGATTTATTTATTCCTGCCACTTGGGTTCATACTCCATACTTTTTTGTCTACATGTGTTTGTTTTCTTTTCTTTCTGCGTCTCTTTTCTGAACGTGCCATGTTTGGCAGATCCATGCATGTACTCTTTTCCTCTTTCTGTCTCATGTGGACTGTATTTTGGGGACAAAGTCGTTTTTGTGGAGTATAACTAAGTGTAAGTTATTTAATTATTTATTCCATAAAGGATTTAAAGCCTCATCTTGAATGTGTGGCACTGACTTGGTTGATTATTCACTCTATTTGTGACTGTTGACTGGTGGTGGTGTGATGTATTGGACTGCCATATATGGTAGATCCGGCCCAGGCTCTTTATCTTGAGTGGGTGTACAGTGGGGTATACCTACTGCTTTTCTTTGCCTGTGTGCTTGTTTTCTTTTCTTTCTGCGTCTCTGCCATGTTTGGTAGATTCATGCATGTACTCTTTTCCTCTTTCTCTCTTATGTGGACTATAGCTGAGTGTAAGTTAATTCATCCTTTATTCCATAAAGGATTTAAAGCGTCAATTTCGATGTGCGGTACTGGCTTGTTTGTGACTTATCAAAACCTCGTTGATCGTGTCACCTTTCCCTCACTTATCGTACAGAGTAACATTTTATAATACACACAGAGCCTATATATGACTATGATTCACCACTGGGCACTATCCTTCTCCTCCGAGCCTCTTGGCATATTTGCAGCGTCGATGCGATCTAGCATTTCACAACCACTGTCCTTGTAGCCTTATTCATCGGTATAGAATGAATAGCCCTCCACTTTTTTCAGATTAATTTTACAATACATTTGCAAACACCTTTTGACCCCCAAGGAAGACAAAACTAACAAAACAAGGAAATTGAGACTTTATCTCTTTCGGTTTCTGATTGTGCCACCTTCCACCTTATCGCTTTGTCTTCATTAAGCTGGATTTTGAACCTACACAAGAGTTCTGAAATTATTTCCGTGCAGAAGCTTAATCTCCCCAACAATATCTTGTAAAATAAATACTTTGTGAGTGATGAAAAGGACTGAACACACGTAACTCTGCAGGCAGTGTATTTTCATGTTGGTTGTGATGTGAAAAGATGTTATCAGCAAATCAATGATTCCTCTATCATATATCTATATCCTCTATGTTTGGATCTTAAACTGACAGTGGGCGGGGTTCACTAAGTATCTCTTCACGTATCTCTTGAAATGTTCGCTTCACGATATCCTTTGGGAAACGCACGTGAACTATCATTACATTACAGTCATTTAGCAGACGCTTTTATCCAAAGCGACTTAATAGGTGCATTCGTCATAGGCAGGCAAGAGAAATCCATCGTGAAACTGTGCGTGAAACCCACCCCTGGACAGTGAGAGAGTTGGAGAGAGGAGAGCTGAGCGGGAGAGCAGCGCAGCGAAAGGTGTGTGTGTGTGTGTGCGTCGAGAGCGCTCGCCCACGACCGTCCTTGACCACAGACAGATAGATAACAGATAGCTGGGCAGCTTGTGAATGAATGCTATATACAGAGTCAACGAATGCCAATGAATGAATGTGAAAGGGAATGGAAGTGCAGGGTGCTAGGTGATACGTGGTGAGGTCCTCTGTTGAGTTGTAGAGGGGGAGGGGAGGCGTTACAGTTTTTCTCAATTAAACACAATTCCTGAAACACTAAACACATTCTCAAAACTGTGAGCACAAACCCCACAACAGTAAAAGCATTTACCACAACACTATGTTTCACCTGCAATAGGCCCTAAGACCCTCAAAATGTTTAACTCATGTTTCAAAATTAAACATTTTTGTCAATGAGTACACAAGTACACCAAATTAAAATTAAAAAAATAAAATGCCTCGAGGCCACTGGTTGCCCCGTGGCTCAGAGGCCCCTGTGCCGATCTAGACGGTCACGGCTCCTCTCTGTTCTGGCCCCGCAGTGGTGGAATGAACTCCCCACTGATGTCAGGACAGCAGAGTCGCTGCCCATCTTTCACTGCAGGCTGAAAACCCACCTCTTCAAGAAACACTACCCTGACCCTTCCTCTTAGCACTTACCTATTTGTCTTAGCTCTTGTTTATTTGATTTACTTACTTGTCTCATTTGTTTAAATAAAAAGTAGGTAGCTAACTTATTGCACTTTTTACCTCAGCACTAGTTATGCTCTTAGTTGCTTGTCTAGGAAGGAAATGCACTTACAATTTCTGGTGACTAGTAGTTCTCTTGCCTACCTATGTTGAATGGACTTATTGTAAGTCGCTTTGGATAAAAGCGTCTGCTAAATGACTGTAATGTAATGTAATGTATATCTTTATCAGTGCATAAACAAAGGCACACAATATACTAAATATCTGCGTCAAAATGACACGGTCAACCCTGAATGCATGTTCCTTTATCTTCACTAGGTAAATAGTGTTGCAGTCAAAAGATTATGCCACACAAAAGAATTCTCAACAAAAATATTTATTCACAGTTTGACAAAATATCTTTACGGTAGTAAAACCAGAACAAATGCAAGCGTTTACAGTAAAGCAAAACAATGATACAGCTCTGTAAATTGGAGGTGGTCAAGCTGTAATGTGTAAAAAACTAAACTAAAATAACAAAGTCAAGAAGTCATTTCCTCTAGCTTTTTACTGCCCATACACTCACTCCTCTCTGTCGGGCCACAACTGTTCATCAACATCGCACCTGATATTTTCCCTTTCAATGCAACGTTGGAACTATCTCCTTGTATCTCCGCCGCTGCCTTCCCCTGCCTCTTCCCTGTCCCTGCCTCTTCCCTGTCCCCTGTCCCCTCCTCTCGCACGACCACCACGGATCCGGATACCTCTCCCTCTTGCAAGACGTCCTTGCTCTTCTCCCTCCATTTTTCATCTAGACACAAAGGCACTAGCAGCTTAGCAGTAGCCTATATATGTGTTCTGATCTAACTGTTGGACAATTCCACCTGTTGCTAAACTCTATGTGAAGTGGACAGCATGTGTGATTGGTTGCTTTGAGCTGTGAGAAAATGACAGTAATTAATTTGTGGATACAAGATTTGCCTGAATTTTGGATAAATTGCAGACAGTTAAGGGAGGGAGCCATACATGTAGACCTGTTTTCATGAGGGATCCTGAGTGCCAGTGTATTGGTTGTTGTTTGTACTATTTTGCATGTAAGGATTTGCACAATGAACAGATGTATAAATAGATGTAGGAGTGATGGCATTCAAAAGAGAAATGGTATAATCCATTTTGATTAGGGAGACTTAATCAATTGATTTTTGTGTCATACTGACATTTGTGTTTACTAATTCGCAAAAATGTGCTTTACATTCGCATCTTGTGTTAAAGCAATCAAAAATGATATAGTGTTTTGAACAAATGACTTAATGTTGTGGGGTTTGTGCTTACAGTTTTGAGAATGTGTTTAGTGCTTCAGGATTTGTGTTTAAGCAATTGAGAAAAAGTGTAAAAAGTCTGATGGCGGTCGGCAGGAAAGACTTCCTGTAGCGCTCTCTGTCGCACCGTGGTGGGATCAGTCTGCTGCTTCATAACCATGTCATGGAGGGGGAGGGAGACATTATCCATGATGGCCAGAAGTTTGGCCAGCATCCTTCTCTCTGCCACCTCCTCCAGGGTGTCCAGATACATACATACAAATATACATTCATGTACATAAAAGTACATGACGTTGTGCAAATCAGTACATCTCAAGTTACTATAAAATAGCATGAAACAAGTGACCAACAGGAGACGTTTGTAAAATGGACCACTGCAATCCACAGTTGTCCTTCGTTTCAGAGGAGAAGTGAGGAAAAAGCCGTTTCCTCAGCAGGACAGAGAGATGATCTTCTTTAAGCAGTAGTCAAACTCTGGCATCAGGCCACCCCGTTGTCTCCTGTATCGTTGTTTCTGTGGGAACAGGGGCAACATTTCACGATGACTTATGTGTTTGTGTTTTAAGTAACAACATAAGAAAATAAAAGCCACACTGCTGCCGGTCCTATTCACATGTTTTGGTGAAACTACACATCTTTATTTAATCTGCTTTACTTTCCAACTCCGCCTCAACTAAATATGACCAAATGTTGAGAATCAGTCAGTGCCTCTACCTAATGTAGCTACATCAAAACAGAAGTGAATTCTGAAATGGACAGACATTTTAATACTTTGAGATAAGGTGAGAGATAGTTCTAGTGTCATACAGAGGCAAGACATGTTTTAATACTAACCTCCAGTTTTCCCACGTTTTGCTGCACAGACGATTGTTTCCATTTTTGGATTTTCATTGTAATATTTTCTCTCTCAGGCTCATTTAGGAAAGCTTGTCATTGTATTAAATAAATCACCCTTAACCAGATTAATGAAACCTGATTAGGATTCAGTCTCCATGAAACAAACCTCCTCTTTAGATTGTAATTGCTCATGACATGATAAACTCAAATCAAGTTTTTTTTCTCGGCTAATGTCAGAATTCACATTGATGTTTTTTTATATTTTACAATATTGTGTTTATACATAATCTATATTCATACAT
This sequence comes from Hoplostethus atlanticus, assembly GCA_034670405.1. Taxonomy (NCBI): domain Eukaryota; kingdom Metazoa; phylum Chordata; class Actinopteri; order Trachichthyiformes; family Trachichthyidae; genus Hoplostethus; species Hoplostethus atlanticus. The sequence continues at coordinate 17,514 of JAXDDX010000391.1, read as the reverse complement.
ATTATTATACATAACTATATTTATGTCTGCTTATATTTACCTATATTTACTCCTTATATATACAATTTAAAATTGGAAATTTGAATTTTACAATAGTATAGAGTGAAGTGTCTTGTTTCTATTTGCCCTGAAATAACTTGTGACCACAGTGTGGTTGCAACAGGAGAAACAGCAGAAGTAAATATGACTTACCATACACTGTGAGTTGATATGATGTAGGAAGACCTCCTTGTTTAGGGTCAATTGTATAGATTCCTGAATCATTTTTCTGCAGTCCTGTTAATGTAAAGAGCCCAGTGTCTTTGTCCCAGAGAACTCTGTCCCCGAACCTTTCCTTCAATGTCTTGTTTTCTCCGTTATTCACCATAGCAATATTCTGTCGTTCATACAAAATAAATCCAAACTTCATGACAGGGTCAGGTAGAGTGATGGATCCTCCCTCAGTGCATGTCAGGTTCTTCTTTACTTGCTGTGCAGCAGATGAGATCATTACTGTAAAACATTGGGTGATACAACAGTCAGTGCAAAAAAAGAAGAGAATGACACGAATTCAGAAGTTATTCCTACATTAGACCATCATACAGCTCCATTCCTCCAGGGCACAGGGACGATGGGAGATGGATCTGGGATGTGATGCAACCGAACACCACCAGTATATGGAACTAGTAACTAAACTAAGATAGTAAACCCAGGGCCAACTGGTGTCAAATCTGAACACAGAACAAAAGTTTCATCATATTTGTGTCGTCCAATCAAACACCTTTTCCAGCCAGTCTATATGTACAAAGCGCAAAAGGAATGTGTTGAGTTATTTCCTCTTTAGCCACTGAGATAACTGCTGTAAAACATCCAATAATAGTACTAATAGTAGCAGTATTATTAATAATAGTAATATTAGAAGTAGTATTTAAATAACTTGAGTACTGTAAACACCAAACAGGGTGACATGGCTGAGTCTTTGATTTCTCTGTTGACTCATTTCCCCTTTAGCTACTGTGAAGATGGTGACGGATGAAGGTTGGAGGCTCGAGCGGCTCTAGCGGCACTACAGGCAACGCAGTCAGTTAAATACAATCCGGCACCAGCATACGACAGACAAACTACTAGACAAACAGTGCCCGTTAAAAAGCTCTGTGATAACAACTTTATTAATTATGTGTGTATTTTAACACTGGAGGTAATTCAAATAAAATTGTGGTACGGTGCTCGAGCCTATTGACCGACCGCACGCACCTAGTCAAACAGAGCATCACGGTCAGAACCACAGATTACAGCTTCACAAATTGTCTAACAAATAACTCAACCTGAACACTGGAACTGTTCTGCTGTTTGAAGCACTAGACTTTGACCCTCAGGGTAGTAAAATAAACCTGTAGCAAGTGTCAACTACTCACACATAATAACTGTCACCAACCACCGGATATCCATCGTTATTAACACACCGGCTGCGTCAAACCGTAGAGAGGACGAACAGCAGCAGACTGGACTGACAGTGGAGCGCTGCGGGATCATATATAGCACAACCGCTGAGCTGTGGGCGTGGCCACCAAATCCCACCCATGTTCGCAAAACTGGCTCCACCCATACTTCCATCTCTGTCTTTCTCTCCACAAAACTCGGTGCTCGCTCTTTTCTCCGCCCCTCTCTCTCCACAAAACTCGATCCACACATCTCTCTCTCTCTCCACAAAACTCGATCCACACATCTCTCTCTCTCCACAAAACTCGATCCACACATCTCTCTCTCTCTCTCCACAAAACTCGATCCACACACACGTCTCTCTCTCTCCACAAAACTCGGTGATCGCTCTGCTCTTTTTCTCCGCCCCTCTCTGTCCACAAAACTCGATCCATAACATCTCTCCCTCTCTCTCCACAAAACTCGATCCATAACATCTCTCCCTCTCTCTCCACAAAACTCGGTGATCGCTCTTTTCTCCGCCGCTCTCTCACCACAAAACTCGATCCACACACACGTCTCTCTCTCTCTCTCCACAAAACTCGGTGATCGCTCTGCTCTTTTCTCCGCCCCTCTCTGTCCACAAAACTCCCCTTTAGCTACTGTGAAGGTCAGGATGACGCTCTCTGAAGGCTGGAGGCTCGAGCCGCACTACAGGCAACGCAGTCAGTTAAATACAAGCCGGTGTCCTGCCAAAAACTGATCGTCTGCCAAAAACTGATTGCCGTTCGCGGGAGCTGCAATCACTTTTAGGCAATCACTTTTTGGCAAGTGGAAAACTACCTTTTATGGGTTGTATTGCCCCTTAAAAACTATTTTAGTTGGTCAAAAGGACTGGGTGAGCTATACTATATAACCCTCATGAATGAAACCAAGTCATTTTGAGGCATAAATAACCTTTCAGTGACATATAGCAATCACTTTTTGGCAAGTGGAAAACTGTTTTATGGGTTGTAGGCCTATTGCCGCTTTCAAGATATTTAAACTGGTAAAAAGGACTGGATTGGTTATAATCTAGGGCACAGAGCAGGTAAAATAATGTAGTCATGAGGATAATTGCAAAAGAGATCATTTCTATATTTCCGTAAATCATTTCCATCCGTAAATCATGTTAATTACAGTCTAGTTTCCAAATATGACACCGGCAGGAGAGACTTCCTGTAGCGCTCTCTGTCGCACCCTGGTGGGATCAGTCTGTGGCTGAATAAGCTCCAGGGGAGGGAGACATTATCCATGATGGCCAGAAGTTTGGCCAGCATCCTTCTCTCTGCCACCTCCTCCAGGGTGTCCAGATACATACATACAAATATACATTCATGTACATAAAAGTACATTTTGTGCAACAGTTGTGCAAATCAGTGCATCTCAAGTTACTATAAAATAGCATGAAACAAGTGACCAACAGGAGACGTTTGTAAAATGGACCACTGCAATCCACAGTTGTCCTTCATTTCAGAGGAGAAGTGAGGAAAAAGCCGTTTCCTCAGCAGGACAGCGAGATAATCTTTAAGCAGTAGTCAAACTCTGGTATCAGGCCACCCCGTTGTCTCCTGTATCGTTGTTTCTGCGGGAACAGGGGCAACAATTTCCTGCGCAGAGAGTAAAAACATGAAATGCAAGCAGATGTTAGCACTGGCTCCTGAAATGAAAAGTGTCAATTTGAAGCTCAGCGTCTTCCAAGGGTGTTATGGCAGAGGGAAGCAGGTTAATGATTTATATTCATATAAATAATGATTTATGTGTTTGCTACATTTCAAACGAACACCAATAACAGGGGTCTGCAGGTTTCAGAAAGCCAAATTTAAGACTTCTTGAGACCATTTTAAGTCTACCTGGAATAGACCAATTATACAACCAAAATAAAGAAAGAATAAGCTGGTCAAACAAAAAACCCAGACTACTTCTGATTGAACATAATGAAAGATCTGATACTAATGAGGTATAAAAACAAGACACTTAGTTTAGGGACAAGATGACCGACTGTGTTTAGTAAAGCAGATGAAAACAAAACATGTTTGACAGGCATGTGAGTCAAACCCTCTGTGACCAAGTGGTAGGATAAGTACATAAGAAAATAAAAGCCTCACTGCTGCTGGTCCCATTCACATGTTTTGGTGAAGCTACACAACTTTATTTAATCTGCTTTACTTTCCAACTCCGTCTCAACTAAATATGACCAAATGTTGAGAATCAGTCAGTGCCTCTACCTAATGTAGCTACATCAAAACAGAAGTGAATTCTGAAATGGACAGACATTTTAATACTTTGAGATAAGGTGAGAGATAGTTCTAGTGTCATACAGAGGCAAGACATGTTTTAATACTAACCTCCAGTTTTCCCACGTTTTGCTGCACAGACGATTAGCACCAGGACAAAGACCAACCATAGGCCGACTGCTGGGACGACTGCCAGGTGGTTTCTGCCTGGAGGATCAGAGCTGATGGGCGAGACTATAACAGCCTCTGGGAAACAGGACAGGAAACACACACACACACACACACACACACAGGTCATGATTACTACTGAGACTCCAGCTGCAGGCTGACTCTCCTGCTACGTTCTCCAGTTTATACTCTTTTCTTTTTGATGTCCAAATAATCCGTGTTTCCATTTTGGGATTTTCATTGGAATATTTTCTCTCTCAGGCTCATTTAGGAAAGCTTGTCACTGTATTAAATAAATCACCCTTAACCAGATTAATAAAACCTGATTAGGATTCAGTCTCCATGAAACAAACCTCATCTTTAGATTGTAATTGCTCATGACATGATAAACTCAAATCAAGTTGTTTTTCTTGGCTATTGTCAGAATTCATATTGATGTTTTTTTTATATTTTACAATATTGTGTCTATACATAATCTATATTCATACATATTATACATAACTATATTTATGTCTGCTTATATTTACCTATATTTACTACTTATATATACACAGCACATTTGATGTCTATTTGCTGCATTGTTTATTTCCTCCGAATCTTTTCCTTCCTAAGAATTTGATTTGTACAATTCTTAGTTTCTACTGTTTTTATTATCTACTTTATTGTTTCCACTGTATACTTTTCTTTTTCTCTACTAAAGCCTATCCTACTGCTGCAAAAGTAGGATAGGAATGGCGCTCTCACTACTACTACGAACAGTAGTAGTGTTTCTCCAACCATGTATCTTAACAGCATCCCAATGCCAGACGCAAGTTAAAAATGAACAGCAATTACATCAGATATGTGAGTTAGTTCAAAATGTACCTGTAAAAAGTATTACAATCTTCATCTTCTGTGGTCTGTGTAACGCCATTTTTTTTAAATTGGAAATTTGAATTTTACAATAGTATAGAGTAAAGTGTCTTGTTTCTATTTGCCCTGAAATAACTTGTGACCACAGTGTGGTTGCAACAGGAGAAACAGCAGAAGTAAATATGACTTACCATACACTGTGAGTTGATATGATGTAGGAAGACCTCCTTGTTTAGGGTAAATTGTATAGATTCCTGAATCATTTTTCTGCAGTCCTGTTAATGTAAAGATCCCAGTGTCTTTGTCCCAGAGAACTCTGTCCCCGAACCTTTCCTTCAATGTCTTGTTTTCTCCGTTATTCACCATAGCAATATTGTGTTGTTCATACAAAAGAAATCCAAACTTCATGACAGGGTCAGGTAGAGTGATGGATCCTCCCTCAGTGCATGTCAGGTTCTTCTTTACTTGCTGTGCAGCAGATGAGATCATTACTGTAAAACATTGGGTAATACAACAGTCAGTGCAAAAAAAGAAGAGAATGACACAAATTCAGAAGTTATTCCTACATTAGACCATCATACAGCTCCATTCCTCCAGGGCACAGGGACGATGGGAGATGGATCTGGGATGTGATGCAACCGAACACCACCAGTATATGGAACTAGTAACTAAACTAAAATAGTAAACCCAGGGCCAACTGGTGTCAAATCTGAACACAGAACAAAAGTTTCATCATATTTGTGTCGTCCAATCACACACCTTTTCCAGCCAGTCTATATGTACAAAGCGCAAAAGGAATGTGTTGTTATTTCCTCTTTAGCCACTGAGATAACTGCTGTAAAACATCCAATAATAGTACTAATAGTAGCAGTATTATTAATAATAGTAATATTAGAAGTAGTATTTAAATAACTTGAGTACTGTAAACACCAAACAGGGTGACATGGCTGAGTCTTTGATTTCTCTGTTGACTCATTTCCCCTTTAGCTACTGTGAAGATGGTGACGGATGAAGGTTGGAGGCTCGAGCGGCACTACAGGCAACGCAGTCAGTTAAATACAATCCGGCACCAGCATACGACAGACAAACTACTAGACAAACAGTGCCCGTTAAAAAGCTCTGTGATAACAACTTTATTAATTATGTGTGTATTTTAACACTGGAGGTAATTCAAATAAAATTGTGGTACGGTGCTCGTGCCTATTGACCGACCGCACGCACCTAGTCAAACAGAGCATCACGGTCAGAACCACAGATTACAGCTTCACAAATTGTCTAACAAATAACTCAACCTGAACACTGGAACTGTTCTGCTGTTTGAAGCACTAGACTTTGACCCTCAGGGTAGTAAAATAAACCTGTAGCAAGTGTCAACTACTCACACATGATAACTGTCACCAACCTCCGGATATCCATCGTTATTAACACACCGGCTGCGTCAAACCGTAGAGAGGACGAACAGCAGCAGACTGGACTGACAGTGGAGCGCTGCGGGATCATATATAGCACAACCGCTGAGCTGTGGGCGTGGCCACCAAATCCCACCCATGTTCGCAAAACTGGCTCCACCCATACTTCTATCTCTGTCTTTCTCTCCACAAAACTCGGTGCTCGCTCTTTTCTCCGCCCCTCTCTCTCCACAAAACTCGATCCACACATCTCTCTCTCTCTCCACAAAACTCGATCCACACATCTCTCTCTCTCCACAAAACTCGATCCACACATCTCTCTCTCTCTCTCCACAAAACTCGATCCACACACACGTCTCTCTCTCTCCACAAAACTCGGTGATCGCTCTGCTCTTTTTCTCCGCCCCTCTCTGTCCACAAAACTCGATCCATAACATCTCTCCCTCTCTCTCCACAAAACTCGATCCATAACATCTCTCCCTCTCTCTCCACAAAACTCGGTGATCGCTCTTTTCTCCGCCCCTCTCTCTCCACAAAACTCGGTGATCGCTCTGCTCTTTTCTCCGCCGCTCTCTCTAAAAAAAACCTCGATCCACACACACGTCTCTCTCTCTCTCCACAAAACTCGGTGATCGCTCTCCTCTTTTCTCCGCCCCTCTCTGTCCACAAAACTCGATCCATAACATCGCTCCCTCTCTCTCCACAAAACTCGGTGATCGCTCTGCTCTTTTCTCCGCCGCTCTCTCACCACAAAACTCGATCCACACACACGTCTCTCTCTCTCCACAAAACTCGGTGATCGCTCTGCTCTTTTCTCCGCCCCTCTCTCTCCACAAAACTCGATCCACACACACGTCTCTCTCTCTCCACAAAACTCGGTGATCGCTCTGCTCTTTTCTCCGCCCCTCTCTGTCCACAAAACTCCCCTTTAGCTACTGTGAAGGTCAGGATGACGCTCTCTGAAGGCTGGAGGCTCGAGCCGCACTACAGGCAACGCAGTCAGTTAAATACAAGCCGGTGTCCTGCCAAAAACTGATCGTCTGCCAAAAACTGATTGCCGTTCGCGGGAGCTGCAATCACTTTTAGGCAATCACTTTTTGGCAAGTGGAAAACTACCTTTTATGGGTTGTATTGCCCCTTAAAAACTATTTTAGTTGGTCAAAAGGACTGGGTGAGCTATACTATATAACCCTCATGAATGAAACCAAGTCATTTTGAGGCATAAATAACCTTTCAGTGACATATAGCAATCACTTTTTGGCAAGTGGAAAACTGTTTTATGGGTTGTAGGCCTATTGCCGCTTTCAAGATATTTAAACTGGTAAAAAGGACTGGATTGGTTATAATCTAGGGCACAGAGCAGGTAAAATAATGTAGTCATGAGGATAATTGCAAAAGAGATCATTTCTTTATTTCCGTAAATCATTTCCATCCGTAAATCATGTTAATTACAGTCTAGTTTCCAAATATGACACCGGCAGGAGAGACTTCCTGTAGCGCTCTCTGTCGCACCCTGGTGGGATCAGTCTGTGGCTGAATAAGCTCCAGGGGAGGGAGACATTATCCATGATGGCCAGAAGTTTGGCCAGCATCCTTCTCTCTGCCACCTCCTCCAGGGTGTCCAGATACATACATACAAATATACATTCATGTACATAAAAGTACATTTTGTGCAACAGTTGTGCAAATCAGTGCATCTCAAGTTACTATAAAATAGCATGAAACAAGTGACCAACAGGAGACGTTTGTAAAATGGACCACTGCAATCCACAGTTGTCCTTCATTTCAGAGGAGAAGTGAGGAAAAAGCCGTTTCCTCAGCAGGACAGCGAGATGATCTTCTTTAAGCAGTAGTCAAACTCTGGTATCAGGCCACCCCGTTGTCTCCTGTATCGTTGTTTCTGCGGGAACAGGGGCAACAATTTCCTGCGCAGAGAGTAAAAACATGAAATGCAAGCAGATGTTAGCACTGGCTCCTGAAATGAAAAGTGTCAATTTGAAGCTCAGCGTCTTCCAAGGGTGTTATGGCAGAGGGAAGCAGGTTAATGATTTATATTCATATAAATAATGATTTATGTGTTTGCTACATTTCAAACGAACACCAATAACAGGGGTCTGCAGGTTTCAGAAAGCCAAATTTAAGACTTCTTGAGACCATTTTAAGTCTACCTGGAATAGACCAATTATACAACCAAAATAAAGAAAGAATAAGCTGGTCAAACAAAAAACCCAGACTACTTCTGATTGAACATAATGAAAGATCTGATACTAATGAGGTATAAAAACAAGACACTTAGTTTAGGGACAAGATGACCGACTGTGTTTAGTAAAGCAGATGAAAACAAAACATGTTTGACAGGCATGTGAGTCAAACCCTCTGTGACCAAGTGGTAGGATAAGTACATAAGAAAATAAAAGCCTCACTGCTGCTGGTCCCATTCACATGTTTTGGTGAAGCTACACAACTTTATTTAATCTGCTTTACTTTCCAACTCCGTCTCAACTAAATATGACCAAATGTTGAGAATCAGTCAGTGCCTCTACCTAATGTAGCTACATCAAAACAGAAGTGAATTCTGAAATGGACAGACATTTTAATACTTTGAGATAAGGTGAGAGATAGTTCTAGTGTCATACAGAGGCAAGACATGTTTTAATACTAACCTCCAGTTTTCCCACGTTTTGCTGCACAGACGATTAGCACCAGGACAAAAACCAACCATAGGCCGACTGCTGGGACGACTGCCAGGTGGTTTCTGCCTGGAGGATCAGAGCTGATGGGCGAGACTATAACAGCCTCTGGGAAACAGGACAGGAAACACACACACACACACACACACAGGTCATGATTACTACTGAGACTCCAGCTGCAGGCTGACTCTCCTGCTACGTTCTCCTGTTTATACTCTTTTCTTTTTGATGTCCAAAGAATCCGTGTTTCCATTTTGGGATTTTCATTGGAATATTTTCTCTCTCAGGCTCATTTAGGAAAGCTTGTCACTGTATTAAATAAATCACCCTTAACCAGATTAATAAAACCTGATTAGGATTCAGTCTCCATGAAACAAACCTCATCTTTAGATTGTAATTGCTCATGACATGATAAACTCAAATCAAGTTGTTTTTCTTGGCTATTGTCAGAATTCATATTGATGTTTTTTTATATTTTACAATATTGTGTCTATACATAATCTATATTCATACATATTATACATAACTATATTTATGTCTGCTTATATTTACCTATATTTACTACTTATATATACACACAGCACATTTGATGTCTATTTGCTGCATTGTTTATTTCCTCCGAATCTTTTCCTTCCTAAGAATTTGATTTGTACAATTCTTAGTTTCTACTGTTTTTATTATCTACTTTATTGTTTCCACTGTATACTTTTCTTTTTCTCTACTAAAGCCTATCCTACTGCTGCAAAAGTAGGATAGGAATGGCGCTCTCACTACTACTATGAACAGTAGTAGTGTTTCTCCAACCATGTATCTTAACAGCATTCCAATGCCAGACGCAAGTTAAAAATGAACAGCAATTACATCAGATATGTGAGTTAGTTCAAAATGTACCTGTAAAAAATATTACAATCTTCATCTTCTGTGGTCTGTGTAACGCCATTTTTTTAAAATTGGAAATTTGAATTTTACAATAGTATAGAGTGAAGTGTCTTGTTTCTATTTGCCCTGAAATAACTTGTGACCACAGTGTGGTTGCAACAGGAGAAACAGCAGAAGTAAATATGACTTACCATACACTGTGAGTTGATATGATGTAGGAAGACCTCCTTGTTTAGGGTAAATTGTATAGATTCCTGAATCATTTTTCTGCAGTCCTGTTAATGTAAAGAGCCCAGTGTCTTTGTCCCAGAGAACTCTGTCCCCGAACCTTTCCTTCAATGTCTTGTTTTCTCCGTTATTCACCATAGCAATATTGTGTTGTTCATACAAAATAAATCCAAACTTCATGACAGGGTCAGGTATCACACATCTCTCTCTCTCTCCACAAAACTCGATCCACACATCTCTCTCTCTCTCTCCACAAAACTCGGTGATCGCTCTGCTCTTTTCTCCGCCCCTCTCTGTCCACAAAACTCGATCCATAACATCTCTCCCTCTCTCTCCACAAAACTCGATCCATAACATCTCTCCCTCTCTCTCCACAAAACTCGGTGATCGCTCTTTTCTCCGCCCCTCTCTGTCCACAAAACACTGGTAAAAAGGACTGGATTGGTTATAATCTAGGGCACAGAGCAGGTAAAATAATGTAGTCATGAGGATAATTGCAAAAGAGATCATTTCTTTATTTCCGTAAATCATTTCCATCCGTAAATCATGTTAATTACAGTCTAGTTTCCAAATATGACACCGGCAGGAGAGACTTCCTGTAGCGCTCTCTGTCGCACCCTGGTGGGATCAGTCTGTGGCTGAATAAGCTCCAGGGGAGGGAGACATTATCCATGATGGCCAGAAGTTTGGCCAGCATCCTTCTCTCTGCCACCTCCTCCAGGGTGTCCAGATACATACATACAAATATACATTCATGTACATAAAAGTACATTTTGTGCAACAGTTGTGCAAATCAGTGCATCTCAAGTTACTATAAAATAGCATGAAACAAGTGACCAACAGGAGACGTTTGTAAAATGGACCACTGCAATCCACAGTTGTCCTTCATTTCAGAGGAGAAGTGAGGAAAAAGCCGTTTCCTCAGCAGGACAGCGAGATAATCTTTAAGCAGTAGTCAAACTCTGGTATCAGGCCACCCCGTTGTCTCCTGTATCGTTGTTTCTGCGGGAACAGGGGCAACAATTTCCTGCGCAGAGAGTAAAAACATGAAATGCAAGCAGATGTTAGCACTGGCTCCTGAAATGAAAAGTGTCAATTTGAAGCTCAGCGTCTTCCAAGGGTGTTATGGCAGAGGGAAGCAGGTTAATGATTTATATTCATATAAATAATGATTTATGTGTTTGCTACATTTCAAACGAACACCAATAACAGGGGTCTGCAGGTTTCAGAAAACCAAATTTAAGACTTCTTGAGACCATTTTAAGTCTACCTGGAATAGACCAATTATACAACCAAAATAAAGAAAGAATAAGCTGGTCAAACAAAAAACCCAGACTACTTCTGATTGAACATAATGAAAGATCTGATACTAATGAGGTATAAGAACAAGACACTTAGTTTAGGGACAAGATGACCGACTGTGTTTAGTAAAGCAGATGAAAACAAAACATGTTTGACAGGCATGTGAGTCAAACCCTCTGTGACCAAGTGGTAGGATAAGTACATAAGAAAATAAAAGCCTCACTGCTGCTGGTCCCATTCACATGTTTTGGTGAAGCTACACAACTTTATTTAATCTGCTTTACTTTCCAACTCCGTCTCAACTAAATATGACCAAATGTTGAGAATCAGTCAGTGCCTCTACCTAATGTAGCTACATCAAAACAGAAGTGAATTCTGAAATGGACAGACATTTTAATACTTTGAGATAAGGTGAGAGATAGTTCTAGTGTCATACAGAGGCAAGACATGTTTTAATACTAACCTCCAGTTTTCCCACGTTTTGCTGCACAGACGATTAGCACCAGGACAAAGACCAACCATAGGCCGACTGCTGGGACGACTGCCAGGTGGTTTCTGCCTGGAGGATCAGAGCTGATGGGCGAGACTATAACAGCCTCTGGGAAACAGGACAGGAAACACACACACACACACACACACACACACACAGGTCATGATTACTACTGAGACTCCAGCTGCAGGCTGACTCTCCTGCTACGTTCTCCTGTTTATACTCTTTTCTTTTTGATGTCCAAAGAATCCGTGTTTCCATTTTGGGATTTTCATTGGAATATTTTCTCTCTCAGGCTCATTTAGGAAAGTTTGTCATTGTATTAAATAAATCACCCTTAACCAGATTAATAAAACCTGATTAGGATTCAGTCTCCATGAAACAAACCTCCTCTTTAGATTGTAATTGCTCATGACATGATAAACTCAAATCAAGTTGTTTTTCTCGGCTATTGTCAGAATTCATATTGATGTTTTTTTATATTTTACAATATTGTGTTTATACATAATCTATATTCATACATATTATTATACATAACTATATTTATGTCTGCTTATATTTACCTATATTTACTCCTTATATATACACACAGCACATTTGATGTCTATTTGCTGCATTGTTTATTTCCTCCTAATCTTTTCCTTCCTAAGAATTTGATTTGTACAATTCTTAGTTTCTACTGTTTTTATTATCTACTTTATTGTTTCCACTGTATACTTTTCTTTTTCTCTACTAAAGCCTATCCTACTGCTGCAAAAGTAGGATAGGAATGGCGCTCTCAGTACTACTACGAACAGTAGTAGTGTTTCTCCAACCATGTATCTTAACAGCATCCCAATGCCAGACGCAAGTTAAAAATGAACAGCAATTACATCAGATATGTGAGTTAGTTCAAAATGTACCTGTAAAAAGTATTACAATCTTCATCTTCTGTGGTCTGTGTAACGCCATTTTTTTTAAATTGGAAATTTGAATTTTACAATAGTATAGAGTGAAGTGTCTTGTTTCTATTTGCCCTGAAATAACTTGTGACCACAGTGTGGTTGCAACAGGAGAAAGAGCAGAAGTAAATATGACTTACCATACACTGTGAGTTGATATGATGTAGGAAGACCTCCTTGTTTAGGGTCAATTGTATAGATTCCTGAATCCTTTTTCTGCAGTCCTGTTAATGTAAAGAGCCCAGTGTCTTTGTCCCAGAGAACTCTGTCCCCGAACCTTTCCTTCAATGTCTTGTTTTCTCCGTTATTCACCATAGCAATATTGTGTTGTTCATACAAAATAAATCCAAACGTCATGACAGGGTCAGGTAGAGTGATGGATCCTCCCTCAGTGCATGTCAGGTTCTTCTTTACTTGCTGTGCAGCAGATGAGATCATTACTGTAAAACATTGGGTGATACAACAGTCAGTGCAAAAAAAGAAGAGAATGACACAAATTCATAAGTTATTCCTACATTAGACCATCATACAGCTCCATTCCTCCAGGGCACAGGGACGATGGGAGATGGATCTGGGATGTGATGCAACCGAACACCACCAGTATATGGAACTAGTAACTAAACTAAAATAGTAAACCCAGGGCCAACTGGTGTCAAATCTGAACACAGAACAAAAGTTTCATCATATTTGTGTCGTCCAATCACACACCTTTTCCAGCCAGTCTATATGTACAAAGCGCAAAAGGAATGTGTTGAGTTATTTCCTCTTTAGCCACTGAGATAACTGCTGTAAAACATCCAATAATAGTATTAATAGTAGCAGTATTATTAATAATAGTAATATTAGAAGTAGTATTTAAATAACTTGAGTACTGTAAACACCAAACAGGGTGACACGGCTGAGTCTTTGATTTCTCTGTTGACTCATTTCCCCTTTAGCTACTGTGAAGATGGTGACGGATGACGCTCTCTCTCTCCCAAACTCGGTCTCAGTGCGCTCTCTCTCGCTCTCTCTCCAACTCGGTCTCAGTGTGCGCTCTCTCTCGCTCTCTCTCAAACTCGGTCTCAGTGTGCGCTCTCTCGCGTGTCACACTGGTGTTTCTCTCCCTCTGCCGTCTCTTGCCTGTGCGCCGCCTCTCCACAAAACTCGGTCCACATCTTTGCTTTTCTCCCTCTCTATGCCCTCTCCCCTCTTCGCCTGCTTGCGGCTCTTGCGCGGCTTTCCTCTTTCCTGTTCTGCTGTTTGAACCGCTAGACTTTCACCTCTTGGTAGTTTTTGATCAAACCAGACAGAGCCAGAGCTCCGGAGGACTCATCTGACAATAAAATAAAACTCCAACAACTGTTAACTACTCACACATAGGTCGCTGCCTGTCACCAACCACTTGATGTCCATCGTTATTAACAGACCGGTTAGCTTCCAACCGTGGAGAGACGAGAGAAAAAGCACAGCAGCAGACTCAAAGAGCGACTGGAGGGCTCGTGTTAATATAGGAGTGGTGGCCACGCCAACCGGCGAACTGGCAAACACGTCCTTATTCTCGGCGTATAGACCCTTTTAGCGCCTACGAAATTTGATCGTATACCAGCTGCCACTGCCAGTAAAAAAAATCGAAGACAACTATGGTTAAACGCGATAAAACGAAAGGATTGGATTGAGGCGTGTTGACGTTAAGGATGGCAGCTTCCTCATACGTTGCACTCGGAGAGAAATAGTTGGGACGGAGGCGATGAACTCTTTATTTTCTTCAACACCACTTGTACATCTTTACGCTCAGCCGAGCTAACTTAGAATGACCATATAAACATCTGAACATGTGCATCAGGTGAACACACCCTCATTTACATATGACGCAAGCCTGCGTCCTTACATAGCGCCTCACAGTGGTACAATAATAATACTGCATCCCTTCTGTGAACTTGGGTACAGAATAGACAATCTATTTATATATATAACAACTGAGGACATATTTAAACATTTCGCTTAACACCCCCACTTGTACTCAGGTTGCTGTACTCCAAAAAATTTTGTTTTAACAAACAACAAAAGAAAAGAAAATGTGGACCTCCTCACACATTTTTAAACTCCAAAAACGATTCCTGCAAACTTCTTCAGTTTCAGCTTAGTTACAGGTTTTGTCATTATATCTGCCACCATCTCTTCAGTAGGGCAGTACACCAGAGTTACTTTCTCATCATTTACAGTAGATCTGAATGACCTGGAGGACCTGAATTCATTCTATGCACGGTTTGAGGCTAGCAACAACAGCGCTAGCTCGCCGGCTAACAACATCACCGTTAGCGCAACCGGAGTGAGTTCTACCGCTGGGGATGAACACACACTCTCTGTGACCGAGCACAGTGTGAGGAGGGCTCTGACGAGGGTGAACACCAGGAAAGCTGCTGGTCCAGATGGCATATCTGGACGAGTACTGAAGACCTGTGCTAATCAGCTAGCTCCAGTGTTCACCACTATATTCAACATCTCCCTGGCTGAGTCTGTGGTCCCCGCCTGCTTCAAGAGATCCACTATTGTCCCTGTGCCCAAGAATGCTTCTCCAGCATGCTTGAATGACTACCGACCGGTGGCCCTCACCTCGGTGGTCATGAAATGCTTCGAGAGGCTGATTAAGGACTACATCTGCGCCTTCCTCCCTTGCTCCATGGACCCGCTGCAGTTTGCTTATCGTCCCAACAGATCCACGGATGATGCTGTCTCCCAGGTACTGCACACCACACTCTCTCATCTGGACAGCCGGAAGGGGGGCTATGTGAGACTGCTGTTCATTGACTATAGTTCAGCTTTCAATACCATAGTCCCCACCAGACTGGCTGGCAAGTTGATTGAGCTGGGACTGAACACCCCCCTGTGTGCCTGGATCCTGGACTTCCTGACCGCCAGGCCCCAGGTGGTCAGGGTGGGTAGACACACCTCCAACCCCCTCACCCTGAACACAGGATCCCCCCAGGGTTGCGTCCTCAGCCCCCTACTGTACTCCCTGTACACACATGACTGTGTGGCCAGGTTCAGCTCCAACACCATCATTAAGTTTGCGGATGACACAGTGGTGGTGGGCCTGATCTCCAACAACGACGAGAAGGCCTACCTGGAGGAAGTTGCTGATCTGTCACTCTGGTGCCAGGACAACAGCCTCCTCCTGAATGTCACCAAAACTAAGGAGCTGATTGTGGACTTTAGGAGGACACAACAACAGAGGACGTACTCACCACTGGGGATTAATGGGACTACTGTGGAGAGGGTGAGCAGGTATAAATACCTGGGAGTCCACATCACCGAAGATCTGACATGGTCCACACACACTGACACTCTGGTGAGAAAGGCGAGGCAGCGCCTTTACCACCTCAGGCAACTGAGGAAATTCAAAGTCTCCCGGAGGATCCTTCAGTCCTTCTACTCTGGAGCTGTGGAGAGTATCCTGACAGGAAGCATCACTGCCTGGTTTGGCAACAGCTCCGCTCAGGACAGGAAGGCTCTGCAGAGAGTAGTGCGTTCGGCCGAGCGCACTATTGGAATTACACTCCCCACCCTGCAGGACTTGTACACCAGGAGGTGCAGAACCAGAGCCTGCAGGATCATGAAGGATCCTCACCACCCCAACAACGGACTGTTTCAGCTGCTGCGGTCAGGCAAGCGCCTCCGTAGTCACGCTGCAAAAACAGAGAGACTGAGACGGAGTTTCTTTCCTCAGGCCATCAGGACTGTGAACTCCGACCTCACCTGGGCCCCCACCAAGACACACACACTGCCCCTCTTATGCACACACACACTTAGGTAAAGACTACACATAATTTATAATTTATATTACACATACAATTTTCCCTTTTTTTACTATATTTTTTTATAAAGTGCTCTTATTGTAAATATTGTGTTGTTTCTTTGACATTGTAAATATTGTGTTGGTTTATTGTAAATAGTGTGTACCTGTTATTTTGCACATTTCTGCTGAGCATTGCCACTTTGCATTTCACTACACACCTCGTGTGTGTATGTGACAATTAAACTCTTGAATCTTGGATCTTGAGATCTTATGAAGTGGTACCTTATGTCCACGTGCTTACACCGCTGTCTGCTCACAGGGTTTTTGGCTAGGGCGATTGTTCCCTGGTTGTCCTCATACACTACTGCTTGTGTATATTTGTAATCATCAATACCCTCCAATAGCTGCTCTAGATATATACACTCTTGTATAGTTGAGGCCAGAGCCATGTATTCTGCCTCACAGGTGGAAAGTGCTACCGTAGGCTGTTTCCTACTCTTCCATGAGACTAAAGAGCTGTTCTTACTGAGGCTTACACAGTATCCTGTGGTACTACGCCTGTCGGTGGTATCAGCTGCCCAGTCGGCATCACTGTAGGCTAGTAGGCCTAGCTTCTCACTGTTGTTTCTTCTGAAACACAACTCTTTCTCTGTAGTGCCTCTGAGTATCTTAACACGTGTTTAACAGTTACCCACTGCTGCTCTGTCGGCTCAGCAAAATATTGTGATAGTTTGCTTACAACAAAGCTTAAGTCTGGTCTCGTACATGTGGTCAGGTATATAAGGCTGCCTACCGCCTCTCTGTACATCCTGACATCATCCATTTTTACTGCATTTTCTGTATAGTCAAGTTTTGATCACAGGGTGTTTCTCTGGGTTTACAGTTTTGCATGTTAAACCTCTCCAGTATCTTGTTAACATACTTTTCCTGTGACATCTTTACACATCCATCAGATTGATTGAAATCGATACCAGAAAGTGTTTTAGCCTGCCTTAATCTTTCATTTTAAATTTTGCCGAGAGCATCTCTTTCACTTCCTTCAGTATTTTGTCATTGCTACTGCAATTATCAGATCATCCCGAACCCCAGATGAAAAATTCATG